>PVIR01008623.1:0-56072 GCA_004026965.1 Petromus typicus
GTGCTTTCACCTTACAGATATTCTTCACATTTCTTTCCAAAAAGCCAAATACAAGAAAGTTCTTGGTAACTGTCTTAGTTACTTTTCTATCATTGCTGAGACAAAATATCCAACACCCAACATTAAAGGGGGAAAAGTATATTTAGTTCATAGTCTGTTGAGGTTTCAGTCCATTATCAGCCAGCTCAAGGCAGGGTGGCTTGGCAGAGCGGTACACAGAGGAGAAACTGTTCTCGGCAAGCACATGTATTCTTTATGTACATTGAGAAAGGCCAATTGTAGAAGAATGCACACAGCGTTAGAGCACACACAGTGTGCATACATTTATGTAATATAGTCACCCAGAGCTGATGCCTAACTATCAGCACCTGTATGGGTATGGTTATGTTTATAGTCATTTACTTGTGTAGTGTCTTTCCCACTGGTGGTTGCTTATATTCAGTATTTATTATCTTTAGATAGTAAAGGCAATCAAAATGCATAGGGATTATAAACAGCATGTATGGAAAAGTGGTTACCTGAGTAGGAGGAAGATAAATTATTGTGGTCAGGTAAGGGGTACATTGTGGGTTTCTTTCACATTATAATTAATATGTTTATTAAGCTAAGTGCCAGATATAAGTGTAATATTACTTGTTAGCTTCTTTTTATAGTTAAATATTTCTTAATAAAATTAAAATAATTTACATTATTTTGTCTTTACTTAGGTTCTCCTGGTGTTTAATTTATGCTAGCTTCATCTTCATTATCTCCGTATTCATTGCAATTATCATAACATCCAACCAGATTATAGTCATGACTGGGTTCATGGTCATATTTACACTTTTTTTCTTATATGGCTTATCCTTGGTAAGTTCATACATTAATTACTACCTTCTCCAATTTAGCTCTTAGCTATATGTAACAAATATTAATGTCTCAGTCGGTTAGTACCAGGTACTATCACTCCTTTCATGGTGAGTGTGTGTGTGTGTGTGTGTGTGTATGTGTGTATGTGTGTGTGTGTGTGTGTGTGTGTGTGTGTGTGTGTGTGTTTGCTTGACAAAATCTTTGTGGATATGAGAAAATGATGTAAGCACACATGAAATTAGACCTCTCTTTTACTCAACTGTCTCAGTTAATCAAATGATGTGTCAAGAAGAAAAATGATTTTGAATTTAAAACTACCTAAGATTTTCTACATGACTGTTGAAAATTTCTTTGACATATTTTCCCCTAAAGATTTCTATGCAAAACATTTCATTTGCTCTTCACTTTCTTCTCTGGACAAGAACCTCCAATGATTTTGGCACAGATTACAAATGCATTTCCTTAGAGCATTAATTTAGCTTCATTCAGTTTTTCCAAGTCTGCATTTCTACCCTGTCTTCATATCTTCCTCCACCCCTTCCTTGGGAACAAATGCCCAGCATAGGAAGAGGGCAGTTAAAGTTCCTCTTTAAAAGAAGGGTCCAGAGCAGGACAGACTCATCACACCTTAACAATTCCATCACATTCTTTACAATTTCATCACAGTTATCTTTACCTAAAAGGATGTTTATTTTACTGCATCACGTACCATTCTCAATGAACTAAACACATTAACCACTAAATGTCTTCTCTCTTTCAGATGATGTTAGCTTTCCTGATGAGTGTGCTGTTGCAGAAAGCTGTCCTCACCAATTTGATTGTGTTTCTCTTTACACTCTTTTGGGGGTGTGTGGGATTCACCACATTTTACAGGCAACTTCCTTCATCCCTGGAGTGGATTTTGAGTATTTGTAGTCCTTTTGCCTTTACTGCTGGAATGACACAGGTAGAAACAGTTAACCAATTTTGGGGGGTTGAAATTTAAGAATTTGATATTTCATAAGCAGTTCTACATGAAAGCTGATTTGAAATTGTTTATTATTCTATTGCAGAAAAGTTGTCAAAGTAAACTTAAATTATAAAATTTTCCAAATTTTCATCACTCAGATGTGTTTTCCTTTTAACATGTTTTTTCCAGTTTTTTTCCTGTATACTAATATTTTTCCTTCACATAATGAGAGCATCCTGCTAGTTTATTAAAATTGCTACCCAAATCTATTATTAAAAGATTGTGTCTGTATCTCTTGAATGACCAGTGATGTTGAGCATTTCTTCATGTGCTTCTTAGCTGCTTTTACATCTTCCTCTGAAAAGTGTCTGTTCATTTCAGATGCCCATTTTTTAATTGGATCTTTAAATTTGGAGAAGAGTTTGATTTCTTAAGTTCTTTATATATTCTAGATAGTTGTCCTTTGTCTGAGAAACAGCTAGTAAAGTTTTTTTCCCCATATTGTTGGTTATCTTTTAGCTCTGCCAGTGTTTTCTTTTGCTGTGCTGAAGCTTTTCAGTAGGATGAAATCCCATTTGTTGATTTCTTCTGCTAGTTTTCATGCCATAGAGATTTTGTTCATAAAGTCTTTACCTAAGCCAGTGTCTCCAAGAGTTCTACCTAACCTGTTTTGCAGCAAGTTTAATGTTTCTGTTTTAACATTTAGCTCTCTAATCCACTTTGATTTTAGTTTAGTACATGGTGGAAAAGATAGATCTAGCTTTAGTCTTTGGCAGGTTAAAGCACAGTTTTTCCAGCACCTTTTGTAAAGAGGCTATCTTTCCTCCATTGAGGATGTTTGGCTCCTTTGTCAAAGATGAAGTGACTTACTATATCTATAATTTTTTCTAGATCTTCTGATCTGTTGCACTGATCCTCATGTCTGTTACTTTTCCAGTATCATGCAGTTTTTAATATAGTGGCTTTGTAGTATAGTTTCAGCTTGAGGATTGTGGTACCCCTTTATCATATCCTTGTTTCCTAGAATTGCTTCTGCTATTCTAGGTCTTGTTTGATTCCAGATGAAAATAACTCTGAGATTCCATCTCACTCCACAAAGAATGACTACTATCTTAAAATTAGCCAGCAACAAATGCTGGCATGGCTGCAGAAGGATAGGAATTCTTCTGCACTGTTGATGGGAAGGTAGACTGGTACAGCCACCTTGGATATCAGTGTGGAGGTTACTCCAAAAACTAGGATTACAGGTCCCATTTGACCCTGCTATTCCCCTGCTGGGGATATACACAAAAGAATTACAAGATTCATATCACAGCGACATATGTGCACCCATGTTTATAGGAACTCAATCTGTGATTGCTAAGTCTTGGAAACAATCCAAATGGCCATCAACTCTAGACTGGAAAAACACTGTGTGTGTGTGTGTGTGTGTGTGTGTGTGTGTGTGTGTGTGTGTGTGTGTGTGTTTATTGAAATGAAATACTACTCTACCAAAAAGACCGATAAGTTTGAGTAATTTATATTCAAATGGATGTACCTTGAGGACATACTCTTAAGTGAAAAAAAATAGATCACAGATACATAAATATCATATCTTTTCTCTGGTTTGAGAAACTGAAAATTTAAATGAGTTCTAGAGTGTATAATAGATATTGTAAGATAGAACATATTTAAAGGGAAATGTGATGTAGGAGTAAGTAATGAGGGGAAAGAAAAAATGTGATGGTAAAAAGGGAAACAAAGCTTATGTATATAGGGGCAGGGGTTGTAGATTGGGTAGGGGAATGGGAAAAAATGAGAATTAGTTCATGTCATATGCTAGTACAAAGTCTCAATGTTGCGTGTCATTGTGATGCATATATATAATGTACCAATAAAGATTCAAATGAAGAAAGATTTTAAAATAAATTATCAAATGTGGACAACTTTCAAAATGTGAAACATAGTTTAATAAATAATTATAAATCAAATCAAATCACCTATCAATTAGGTTAAGAAACGGAATGGTACTAAATATTCCATCCTTCTAAAGTAAATGTTTTATGATAATCACTTTCTTGTTTTCTTATACCAATGTTTGTGTTTCAGAATAAAATTTTTAGTCTTGCTTATTTCAATCTTTATGTTATATTGCATAAAATATATTTTGAAAGTTTGACTTTTTTCATGCAACATTATGTTTTTAGTACCATTCTTAGTTTTTTCTGTAACTTTAGTGAAGTGTTGTACAATATTCTATTGTATAAATATATTATCAGTTTTTTAATTGATAAATGACAGTTTCTAGTCTTGAAAATTTACTTTATTGATTGATTAATTGCTAACAGTTTAATCCAGAGCTTTATATATTAGGCAAGGGTATGCCACTGACTGGGGTATATCCCAGCCATAACTTTTGATGATTCTAACACAGCTACCACGGATATTCTTGTACATGTTTCCCCATGTGCCAGTTTTGTTTGCTTTTTGTCTGTTTGCTCTTTGTCTTTTGGGTTGAATAGTGGGTCCTACATTGGGTAAACTTTAATCTTAGTGGCTTCCATCAAATTTTTTCCAAATTGCATCGACTTAGTGATCCAGTCTTTCTAAGTCTTCATAACATTTGGTATCATCAGTTTTTCAAACTGTAGCCATTCTGATAGTGTAGATTAGACTACCTACTTGCACACATACATGTACAAAGCTATTAAGATTCAAATGCAATGAAAGTTTTCAATAAATTTGAGGGAATCTGACAATTCTTTTGGCATGAATATAATATATCTTTGCATGTTTTTAGATTCTCTTCAGGTTCCATAAATAATTATTTTAGTTTTCAGTGTAAGGGTGTTGAATGTTTTTATTTGTTTTGCTGTTTTGTGTTTATGCTGGGGTTTGGACCTGGGGTTTGGCTTGGCCCGTGCTAGACAAAGCATTCCACCATTATGCTTGATAAGGAACTGGCTTTAGGAGCAAGACTTATTGGGTTGTGTTTTTTAAAAAGATTCAAATCTTTATTGGTACATTATGAATACACATCATCATTGCATTCAACATTGAGAGTTTGTAGCAGAATATGACATGACTTGGTTCTCATCTTTGCCCTTCTCCCACCCACTCTGCAACCCTCCCTCCCTATATACATAAGCTTTGTTTCCTTTTTTCTTTATTACTATCACATTTTCCCCTTATTATTTACCCCCACATCCTCTTTCTTTTTAAATATTTTTCTATTTCACAATATCAACTATTTATACTAGAACTCATTTACATCTTTATTTTCTCATACCAGAGAAAAGATACGATATTTACACATCTGTGACCTATTTATTTCACTTATGAGGATGTCCTCAAGGTACCACACTGAGATTTCATCTCATGCTCCGCAAAGAATGGCTGCTATTTCAGAATTAGCCAGCAACAAATGTTGGCAAGGCTGCGGAGAAGAAGGAACCCTTCTCCACTGATGGTAGGAGTGTAGACTCAAAACCTCTGTGGAAATCAGTGTGGAGATTCCTCAAAAAGCTAGGATTAGAGGTCTCATATGACCCAGCCATTCCTCTCCTAGGTATATACTCTAAAGAATTTTTAAGACTCATATTACAGCGACATGTTGCACCCATATTTATAGCAGCTCAGTTTGTGATTGCTAAATCTTGGAAACA
The DNA here is from genome assembly GCA_004026965.1 of Petromus typicus. Classification (NCBI taxonomy): domain Eukaryota; kingdom Metazoa; phylum Chordata; class Mammalia; order Rodentia; family Petromuridae; genus Petromus; species Petromus typicus. The sequence goes on from PVIR01008623.1 coordinate 5,443, forward strand.
ACCCAACTGTCCATCAACTGGAGACTAGATAAAGAAGATGTGGTTGTTTTATAGAATGGAGTATTATTTTGCCATTAAAAACGATAAGTTTGGGTTGTGATTTTACCTCACTATGTGACTTTGATTTGGACTTTGGCTAACCTCAACTACGCTGTGCCTTAGTTTTATCACAAGTAAAAAGAAGATAAACATCAGAAGGCTTACCTTATTAGAATTATGATGAAGATTAAATTTAAAAATATTTCTAAAATGGGCCAGGGAGTTGGTTCAGTGGTTCTAGCGCCTGTTTTGCAAGCGCAAGGGCTGGGGTTCCATTCCCCAGCAACCACATACAATACTGGATGTGGAGACTCACTCCCAGCAGCAATCAGCACCACATACTACAGTGCCGGGCATGGTGGCTCACACCTGTAATCCCAGCACTCGGGAGGCAGAGGCAGGAGGATTGCTATGATGTGAGTTTGAGGCTGAGCTCAGGGTCAGCCTGAACTACAAAGTGAGACCCTGTCTCAAAAACAAAAACAAAACAAAACAAAATATTTCTAAACATACTTAGAATAGTGCCAAGAACATAAAAGCTATTGTAAATAATAATCTTTATTTATAATAATAAAACTAAAATATGTAAATTTTCTTATTTCTATTCAGATACTTTAAATTTTTATATTCTCTTAAAAATTCACTTATTTATTTCATTGAATATTTTGTGATATTCTAATGACTTGAGAAAAATAAGTAATGAATTTTAATTTAAATTGTAGTCTTTTGTATTGTATTTTTAAAAAAATCTTTATTGGTACATTATGAATACACTTCAAAACCAATACTTCCTTTAGTATTTTTTTTTTAATTTTTATAAATTCTTTTTGGGAGAATTGAACTCAGGATCCTGTGGCTTGCAAGGTAGGCACCAGAGCCTACTGAGCTTAATCCCCAGTCCTCCTTTAATATTCTATGGTCATCATATAAGAATTTTAACTGTTAGCTTTGTTTACTTACATATTTGATAGGTAACTACTAAATGTATCTCGAAAAAACTAGTTAGTAAGTTAATAGCTCTTGATGCTATTCTAAAGTACATATTTACTAATTTACATGGCTATTATTTTTGCTTGAATTTTAGATTATCCAGTCGGATTACAATATGAATGGTATAATTTTTCCTGACCCTTCAGGAGACTCATATGTAATGTTAGGAATATTTGCCATGTTGGCTTTTGATTGTCTGATCTACTTGATATTGGCATTGTACTTTGACAAAATCTTACCCTGTAAGTAATAGTGCATTTTTCTCTGACTTCTATAGTTACTGATTACAATGAATAGTTTTTTTAACATTATATAAATATATTTTCATAAGTGAAAGAAATATTTCTTCATCCCAATCCAAATGAATTCTTTTCTCCTACCTAATAGTTTTAATAGTTCAAGCGAGTTTCTTTGTAAAAACAATTATTTTTATATTATAAATGTATAAAAATACTAATTATAAAACACAGTTACATAGTAATTAATTAATATTACTTTTACAGTATCCTTGAAAGTCTTTTGAATGAATAATACTTACAATGTGTGTTAGAATAAGCTGGAAGAAGCCAGCTCTTGCGATAGTTTGGCTATCGCACCATTGCACAGTGGACATGTTCACTCATAAATACTTGTTCAGCATTTTATTCTCAGTATTTTTCATATTTATAGAAGCATATTATTTATATAATTTTCTTTATTTCACAAGCAAATTTTATGTAAATCCAAACTTTATTTACACATAGTAGAAACAGAATACTTTTGCTCATTCATGATTTTATTTATTTTATTTTATATATTCCCCCCATTTTAAATATAGTTAAGTTTGCCTTCCATATTTATATGTATCTTTGGTATATATTCTGGTTTATCTATTATCTCTAGCTTATATCTGAATGCTATTAGTATGAATTCATATTTTTTTATTTGCAGAAAAAATTTAAATGTAACCATATTTATCCAGCAGTGTAATTATTATGTTTATCTCTTTATTAATGTGATATATGTTAATATATGGATTTCAATGTTATATACAATTTATCCAACTGTATTTTCTTCAGTCAGATTATTTAAGTTCCCCAACATGTCTATGATTATATTTATGTGCCACATTAAGGTTTTGTATTTTCCCAAATATTTAATTCCTTCCACTTTTCAAAGTATTTTTTAGATAATGTTTTATCCAAACCTGATTCATATTTTGTTAAAAGATCTATAACACTGTTTAATTTTTTATTGTTATTTTATTTGAATGTTCATTATTTACTTCATTACATTTTCTTCTGAATAGTGGGAACTAAGAAGGAAAATAATTTTTCCCCAGTGTTTGAGAGTTCAAGGCATTTGCACTATTCTGAAAGACTTCTTCCTCCTTTAATTACTATTATTGATCTGACATTATGTTACCTTTTGATTAATTAGATGGGAGTGAACGCCATTATTGTCCACTATTTTTCTTGAAGTGGTTGTCTTGTTTCCAACACCGAAAAATTGATTATAAGATCTTTGAGAAAGATGTAGATCCTGAGCATTCCTTTGATGATTATTTCGAACCTATAGCTCCTGAATTCCAAGGAAAAGAAGCCATCAGGTAATCACATTAACAGTTATATTAACACATGATCATAAGGCTAAAGAATTGTTAACCTTCAATGAGAGGGTAAAACTGAGGCCATACTGTGGACCCTTAAAATGTTATCAGAAATCTCTACAGTAGGCTCCAGTCTCCTACTCAGCATACCTTGAACGCCTGAGGGATAAACAAAAATAATTAAGAGAGACAAAAAGCAGGACAGTAGGACAGTCAATGCCAGTGCAACCAACAAAGGTGCTGCCCAGTCCAGGCTACTGATTTTTATTGGTAATTAACTGGGTTACAGGCAAGATATGTACAAAGATGTAAATATGTGTCAGGGTGTGCAATACTGTGGTTTCTATGAAAACTAACAGAGACAAGGTTCATAAAGGAAAAGACAAAGCATTCTTTCAAAGTCTCACTTTGTAACTTAGGCTGGTCCTGAACTCAGCCTCGAGCTCAGCAATCCTCCTGCCTCTGCCTCTCGAGTGCTGGGATAACAAGCATGAGCTGCCATGCCTGGCACTGTGGTATGTGGTTCTGGTTACTGGTGGACACCAGTCACCACACCTGACATTTATTGTTGTATGTGGTTCCCTGGGATCGAACCTGAGATTTTGTGCTTGCAAGGCAGGTTGCCAGAACCACTGAGCTAAATCTCCAGCCTAGAAAAAGCATTCTTGAGTTAAAAACAGAATAGACAAAATATATGACTGTAATTAGAACATTTTCTTCCTAATAAGAAGGTTTCAGTTGTGAGAATGGAATTTGGGTACAAGTTACTGTGACCTCATCAGGTTTTGGCCAGACTCACTTCTATAAAAAGCCAATTGTTGAGTTTATTCTACACAGTCTGTACTGCTTGGGACATACTCAGTGTTGTGGTCTCTTGAAAGCAGAATATTGATGCAGAAGAAATTTGCCTTCGTCAACATCACTGAACTACTCCACTGCCATAATCACCAGTTTCCCCTAACTGTACTTCAAAGGAGAATTTCCATTGGTTGCCACTATACAAAATTACCTATCACTTTCCATCTTACCTGCTTCCCTGAACCTGTCTTTTGTACTCACCACTCATATATTTGCGGTTTCCATGCCAACAGCCTTGTCTTATGCAGTTTCATCCAGCTTTTGTTGAATGAATAAATGAAGAAATTTTTGTTGGATGGTGAATGAAGAAATTTGAAGTCAGATTTTTGCATAGCAACACTTATTCTTTTCTCCAACTCGATGTGCGATTTTGTATAAACAAGTACTTTTTTATGAGCCATAGCATTTTCTATGGAATAAAATAAACATCTACCTTTTCAGAATTTCTATACACTTTGATATGGTAATAGAATCTGATGGGGAACATTTGAAATATCCATTTTCAGACTGTCTTTTGGTCGCTCCAACTCAGAGGGTATGAGATTGAACATAAATATTTTAGGTTTTTAAAAACCCTGCAGTTTTTCTACTGTATTTGAAACAAACTTTAAAGAAGTAGAGATGTAAATATTCACTGGGTTTATCACTTTTTCATATTTTTGTGCAGTTCTATCTACTAAACATGCATTTGATTCTCATAAAAAGCTTTCAAAGCATGCACTTTTATTTTGCTTATTTTACAAATGAGAAAAATTAAGTACAAAAAATTAAGTCCTTTGGAAAATGTCACACAACTCGAAACTGAGGAACTGAGGCCAACATCTAGGCAGTCTGGCTATTAAACTTATGCTCTTAACATTTGTCTACCATTGACATTAAAAGTGGCAAAGGAAAATGAATATGTAGAAAGTGAAATGTTCATCTCTAATGCATAGAGCATAGATAGGCCTATGCTATTTACTTAAGTTTTGCCCATCTTGTGTCTGTCCTGTTTTCCTGTTAAGATTTCTGAGGGGAAAATAGCCCACACCTGCTCCCAGCTAGTGGAAAATATCTACCTAATTAAGAAAGGCTAAGTGAGAAATGATCCCCAAAGTGCCAATCTCATGTCATCAATTCCTTAATACTACTTGAGAACACAAAAACATAACTCCATTTTTATAATTTTTTGAAACATGTCTTCAAGCTGCAGGGCAGTTTAAACCTGCCCTTTGATCACTCAAAATTAAGAACAATTTCTGACTCTGAAATCTATCTTCTTTCTTAGTAACATTATTGTTCTTCCTCTACCCCTAGAGCTTGCTGATTTTTTGTTTTTGTTTTTGTTTTTTGAGACAAGGTCTTGCTTTGTAGTTCAGGCTGGCCCTGAGTTCACTATGTAGCCCAGGCAAGCCTTGAACTCACAGCAATCCAGAGGATGTTGAACTTATCCCAACCAGTGCTAACATGTAACTTCGGTTTGGTATGAGTATAGAAAGTATTATGGTATTGATTTATATTTTATTAAGTGGTCTCTGCTTTTTGTATAAATGAATTATTTCCCTTTCCCTAGAAGTCTTTGAGTTTTATGTATCCAGGGATAATATCAGGAAAAAAAAGCTTGTAGAGTTCTATCCAGAATCACCACCTTGGATCTGTAAAAATATCTGTTTTTTGTTCACAACTGACTTCCTCTGACCCACAACCTTGTGTATTGGTTCTCCTCAGAGAGCACTTCTGTGAACATCTGTACATTCCTACAACTATAGACTGTGCAAGAAACAGTCCCAGGACACAGGCAGGAAGTCCATGGCAAACATAAATATTTATCTTCATCTCTAAAATTTTGGGGGGAAAAACCCCAGCTACTCCTAAATGGAATTCTCCTTAATAAAATAAAGCATTAAAGTACCACTCTAGTGAGCATGCCACTATGCAGACAAGAGCTGAAATGAAGTCCCTTGTTGACCTTAACATCTTTTAACTTATTCATTCATTCAGCAAATGGATTTTCAGTTTAGTGTGTTCTGGGTTTGACACTATTCTTTTGGGATACAAGGTGATGGAGACACTGTCTTACAAGAAATACACAATCTGACAAGAGGATAAATAGAAGGTGGAGATACTAAATTTGTATGATTTTGGAGAGCTCTCTAAAGAAAAGGGAAGATTCGGTTGTCTCTAAAACATGAAGCTCCAAAGAAGCTATTAGAATGTTACAGAAAAATTGAGGGGCTGAGTGTGCAACTAATGTACAAGGCTGGAGGGGAGGTGGAGAGAAATGATGGTTGATGGTGCTGTGAATAGGAGAAAGAACTTCATATGTTCTTAAAATGAGAGAAAAAAAGGATATTGCAGAGTATTTTTCTACTTTTCTAAGTGAAACATTGGTATTTTAACATTAAACGTCTAGAAAGATTCTTCTATTTTTCCATCTCAGAGAAAATGATTAATTGAAAATCAGTAGTTCCCCTATTAGGTAGTCTGATTGTGTCTTCATTACTAAAGTGGTTGATTTGTATCGATCATTATAATTAGACATATTCATGACTTATGCTATTTTTACCTCTATCTTGCTAAGTAAGCACTCCTATGTTATTACAGAATCCAAAATGTTAAAAAGGAGTATAAAGGAAAGTATGAAAACATAGAAGCGTTGAAAGGTAAATAAAAACATTGAATTCTTTCATTGACTTTATTAAAAATGAGAAAAAATTCAGTGTGTAAATGTTGAAACTTAACCAACTCAAAAAGGAAAAAAAAAGAATGTAAATAATCCACCTCTACCACCTTGACTTTCTTCATAATTAGGAATTTGTTGTAAAATCCTTCCATAAATTCTACGGATCTACTCATTTTAAAAAATGGGATCATACAACAAGAAATGCAGTTTCGCTTTGTTTTTCAAGATGACCCTACTGTGAACAATACCTTACATTTTATATTTGGGCTATGAGGAAAAAGCATCTAGACTAAAATCCTGATAAATTTATCTATTCAGGGAATTTACATAGTTTATACACACTAACACAGGAGTAACTAAACAAGATGAAGAAAATTGAGCAGCAAATTAAATTTCCAAGTTAGCATTCTATAACAAAATAGATTATGACTAAATAAACAAGTGTATTTGGTTACTAAGTATTTTAAGAAATGCAGTTTTCTATAGCATACTCAAGCAAGCATTAGAGTTAGCAGTCATTTCACAGAGGTCTACTTTTTTTAAATAACATTATTTTAGAGGTATATAAATAATTTTTATAAAAGAAACTTTAAAAACTAAAGAAAAAATATGAAGGGCAACTGAGGTCATTTTAACTTCAATGAAGTTCATTTTAGCTTGTACTAGGAACTCTGATAAGTGATGTGTATGAATTTTTTCATTTAATTTTATGAAAATGGTAGTAATGTGCCAGTTACTCTCTAGATGAGGAAACTGAGGCATAGGTTTCATTTTTGCTGTAACATGGGTCAGTTTGAGAGCAATGTCCCTCTGCTCTGAAAACTGAGTATTTTCTGTCTTAAGTGAAATAAAAGTTGTTCATGTACTTTTTTCATTTCCCCAACACTGTTTATTAAATAATTCATCATCTTGATGAATTTGAAAGGCCATTTTTTAATCTTCATTTTGATAGCAGTTTAAACTTCTACCTAGTTTCTACTTCTATTCTGTCCCTTTCATCTCTGTATCCTGCACCAATAGAATATTATTTTAATTGTTTGATATTTCACTAATGTCAAGGAATAAGTAACACATTGCCTAAGCGATTATAGTTCTTCAAGCATGATTTTGTCAAGGTAGTTTTGAATATTATGTAAAACACTGAGTTGCTTAACTCTGTATTTAAAACCAGTCTTATCTAATGCCTCCCTATTTATCTTAAACTAAAAACAGACTTGAACTTTGACATATATGAAAATCAAATCACAGCAATTTTGGGCCATAGTGGAGCTGGCAAATCTTCTTTACTAAACATTCTTAATGGATTGTGTGTTCCAACTGAAGGTAAGCAAAAAGAAATTTCTTGAAGGCAGGACATCTGATCAAGGAACGTTATGTGTACTTCTCTCATTTTAAATTGTATAGCTTGAAAGAAATGTTGTTTTGAAGTTGCTTCTTAGAACTATATGATTTTTGAACATACAGCAGTACCTCAGTTCATGAAGTTAATTCATTCCACAATTCTCATCTTTATTCCACAAAGTGATATGATAGAAGAAATTTGTGATACTATCTTTATATTAATCAAAATTAGTGTTAGAATTATGAAATCCTCATTTTAGGTATCTGTAAAAAGTATATTATTTTGCCACATATAGTATATTACAATATTTTTTAACTTTTACTCTTAGGAACAGTTACTGTCTATAATAAAAATATCTCCAAAATGCAAGACTTGGTGGCAATCAGAAAGATGATTGGTATTTGTCCTCAATATAATGTGCAATTTGATATACTCACTGTGAAAGAAAACCTCAGTCTCTTTGCTAAAATAAAAGGAATTCACCCACAGGAAGTAGAACAAAAGGTAGGTGAGCACGCTTGGGTTAACTGAACTATCAGTCATTGTCCAACCTAAATCATGACCACAGCATTCTCTTGAGACTTATCTGGCCTTTTATGACTAAAATTTGGAAAAGAAAATCCTGCAAAGAGTACATACTGCTTCAGGGGGCAGTTGAAATTGCATAATATGGGTTATTTTGTATTTTAAGAATCATTTTCTCACATAGGTACAACAAATTTTATTGGAACTGGACATGCAAAATATTCAGAATAACCTTTCTAAAAACTTAAGTGAAAGACAGAAAAGAAAATTGACCTTTGGGATTGCCGTTTTAGGAGATCCTCAAGTAAGTAAAAATATTCAACCAGAGGAAAACAGATTGAATGTTAGTCATGTCTTTTATCATTCCAAGTGGTAAAACTTTTGTTGGGTATCAAGAGAGAACTTGCTATGTTTATGAATAAAAATTGGAGATGGGGTAACTAAGTAATGATTGATTTGTAACATTTTCCATGGAATCATACTTAACATATCTTTATCCTCTGTAGGTTTTGCTCTTAGATGAACCAACTGCCGGATTGGATCCCTTTTCAAGATATCAAGTGTGGACTTTTCTGAAGGAAAGGAGAGCAAACCGTGTGATCCTCTTTAGCACTCAGTCTGTGGATGAGGCTGATATTCTAGCAGGTAATTGTCGCTTTTACCTCAGCAAATTTTTCACGGGGAAAATTTGGGAAATGTACATGCAAAGGCTCTTCCTAGGGTAAGAGCAATGCTCTCCCAATCTCAGGGTACTTACGGCCCATAGCAGTCTAGGTAGGGTGGCAAGTCTAATCGCACTGTGGAGCTCTTCCCTGGTGGTTTTTGTTTTGTTTTCTTTTTCTTTTTTTTTCTTTTTCTTTTTTTTTTTTTGCTGGATGACTCATCAGTTTATTTAAACAGCTAATTATTTTTCATTGATCCATATCTGGCTGAAAAATAGCTAACCATTCTTTAGCATCTATAGTAAAGGATGTACCCATGTAAATCTGTGGTGGATTCTCTGTAGAAAGTTTTGGAGGGTCCTGAAATAGATTGGTATTGATGAGCTCAAAACGCAACAATTTTCATGTGTGTTTTAGATTTTAAAATGGAGAATAGATGCACTGTGTAGCTGCATACAACTGATGACATTTCTTTGGAACTCTGAGCTTTAATTTCTCATTAGTATGCCCTAGTGAAAGAAGAAATGACTCCTAACATTTTTCTCATGCCCTTTTTACTCAGATAGAAAAGTAATCATGTCCAGTGGCAGATTGAAATGTGCAGGCTCTTCAATATTTTTGAAGAGAAAATGGGGTCTTGGATATCATTTAAGGTAAGTACTTTAAGAAAGCACAGGAAATGTGTGGTGGCCAATACTGGTATATCAGAGAGATGGACAATTAAAAAAGAGGACCGGTCTCATGCTTCACCTCTGTTATAATGGATTTATAAGTGTTTCTCAAATATGTTTCTTACTTTTCTGCTTCTTTATATCTTTGTTAATGTTGTTGATGGGCAAAAACACATTATAAACCAGGCCTGTCTTCATAGCAGAACTACTTCATATTACTTTTCCAGTGCACTTTTCAGTACAGCCTAAACCTCTGCCATCTTCCTACTTTCCATTGCTCTCAATTGGCCCATACAATCCTGTAGTATATTGTCATAGGGCTCAAATCCAAATACTTTCACCAGCTAGAATCAACAGAGAATAAACTGTTTCAAAGAGTGGTAAGAATTGTGTTTAACAAGAAATTTTATGTCTACACTTTTAAAAAAGCCAAACATACTATCCAGAATATATAAAGAGCTTTAAAAAATCATCCCCCACCCTGAAAATTTAAAGACCAGTTCAAAAATGGGCCTATGAAGTATACAGAAACTTTTTAGAGGGAGAAGTAAAAACAGCTAAGAAGCACATGAAGAAATGTTCAAGGTCACTGGTTATCCAACGATGCAGATGAAAACAACACTGAAATTCCATTTTACTCTACAAAGAATGGCTACCACCTTGAAATTAGCAGCAACAAATGCTGGTGAGGCTGCAAGGAGGAAGGAACCCTTCTCCACTGTTGGTAGGAATGTCAACTGGTACAATCAGATCTGCATGGAAATCATATGGAGATTCCTCAAAAAACTAGGATTAGAGGTCACACTTGACCCTTCTATTCCCCTGCTAGGGACGTATACGAAAGAACTACAAAATTCATATCACAGCGACATATGTTCACCCATGTTTATAGCAGCTCAATTTGTGATAGCTAAATCTTGGAAACAACCCAAATGCCCATCAACTGCAGACTGGATAAAGATGTGGTTTTCCTATGAAATGGAATATTATTCTGTAATAAAGAATGACAGATTTTAGTCATTCGTACTGAAATGGATGTACCTTCAAGACATACTCTTAAGTAAAATAAATAGGCCACAGATGTATAAATATGGTATCTTTTCTCTGATATGAGAAACTGAAAAGTGTAAATGAGTTCTAGAAGGTATGTTAGATATTGTAAAATAGAAACTATTCCAAGAAAAATGGGGTAGGGGTAAGTAATGAAAGGAAAGAAAAAAATTGTGATAGTAATTAAAAAGGAAACACAGCTTATATGTGTAGGAAATGGAGGGATGTAAGGTGATTAGGGGAATGGGAAAAAATGAAAATCAAGTCATGTCATGTACTGGTACAAATTGTCAGTGTTAAATGTGATCATGGTATGTATACAAAATGTACCTAACTCACAATTTTTAAAAAGGCCAAACAAAAACCCTATTGTGAAACAAAGCCTGGATATGGATCACATTTCTGTATATCCAATAAATTCTGACAGTTATAATCATTTCCCTCACAAGCCTATTCTGTCTAATGTTCTCATCTCCTTCTGTCTATTCTTTTTTATTTTTAATTTTTATTGGTACATTACATATATGCATCATGATTGTACTCGATAATGGGGATTTGTAACAGTATAAGACACAACTTAATTCTCATTTTTTCCCATAGCCCTACTCACCCTACCGCCCCTCTATATACATAAAATTTGTTTGCTTTCTTTTTTGTTATAATATCATTATTTTCCCCCTTCACCCTATTTTACTTTGATTATTTTCTATTTAACAATATATAACATACAACTCTAGGACTCATTTACATCTTCATTTTCTCATACCAGAGAAAAGATGCGATATGTACCTATCTGTGCCCTATTTATTTCACTTATGAGGATATCCTCAAGGTATGTCCATTTAAGGAGAAATGATTCAAACTTATCATTTTTTATGGCAGAGTAGTACTCCATTCTGTAGAAGAACCACAGCTTTTTTATCCAGTCTCCAGTTGATGGACACCTGGGTTGTTTCCAAGATGTAGCAATCACAAATTGGACTGCTATAAACATTGGTGTACATATGTCACTGTGCTATGAGTCTTTTAATTCTTGTGTGTATATACCTAGCAGGGCAATGGCTAGGTCAAATGGAACCTCCAATCGTAGCTTTTTGAGGAATCTCCAAACTGATATCCACAGGGGTTGTACAAGTCTGCAACCCACCAACAGTGAAGAAGCGTTCCTTCTTCTCTGCAGCCTCGCCAAAATTTGCTGCTGGCTAATTCTGAAATGGCAGCCATTCTATGTGGAGTTAGATGAAATCTCAGTGTTGTTTTCATCTGCATCTCTCAAATGACTAATGATGTTGAGCATGTCTTCATATGCTTCTTAGCTGCTCTTACTTCTTCCTCTGAAAAATATCTATTCATTTCAGATGCCCATTTTTGAATTGGGTCTTTAAATTTGGGTGGGCTGATTTTTTCCCACATTGTTGGTTGCCTTTTTGCTCTGTTGGTGGTTTCCTTTGCTGTGCAGAAACTTTTTAAAAGAATGAGGTCCCATTTGTTGATTTCTTACACCAATTCCTGTGCTATAGAAGTTTTGTTCATGAAGTCTTTCCCTAAGCCAATGTCTTCGAGAGTTTTACCTAACCTGTTTTGCAGCAGATTTAGAGTGTCTGTTTTAATATTTAGGTCTCTTATCCACTTTGATTTAACTTGGTACACAGTGAAAGAGATAGATCCAGTTTTAGTCCTTAGCAAGTTAAAGCCCAGTTTTTCCAGCACCATTTGTTAAAGAGGCTATCTTTCCTCCATTGAGGATTTTTGGCTCCTTTTTCAAAGATGAGGTGGCCCAGTGTATCTGGAGTAGTTTCTGGATCTTCTAGTCTACTCCATTGATCCTCAGGTCTGTTACTTTGCCAGTACCATGCAGTTTTTATCACAGTGGCTTTCGAGTATAGTTTCAGGTTTGGGGTTGTAATACCCCCCACCGTGTCCCTGTTGCTTAGAATTGCTTTGGCTATTCTAGGTCTTTTGTGGTTCCAGATGAAATTTTGGATTTTTTTCTCTAGATCTGTGAAATATGCTGTTGGGATTTGAATCGGGATTGTGTTGAATGTGTAGAGTAGTTTTGGGAGTATAGCCATTTTGACAGTATTGGTTCTTCCTACCCAGGAGCAAAGCATGTCTTTCCATTTTTTGATATCGTATTCTATCTCCTTTTTCAGAGTGCTATAGTTTTCAGAGTAGAGGTCTTTTACCTCCTTTGTTAGACTGATTCCTAGGTATTTTATTTTTTGGGGTGCTACTGTGAAAGGGACTCACTCCCCAATTTCTATCTCAGTGGGTCTACTGTTTGTGTATACAAAGGCTATTGATTTTTTAATGTTGACCTTGTAACCAGCTACGTGGCTAAAATTGGCGATTAGGTCCAGCAGTTTTTTAATTGAGTTTTTAGGATCCTCTAGATAGAGTATCATGTCATCAGCAAATAATGACAATTTAACTTCTTCTTTTCCAATCTTTATCCCTTTTATTTCTTTCTCTTGCCTAATTGCTATGGCTAATATTTCCAGAACTATATTGAACAGAAGTAGTGAGAGAGGACATCCTTGACTTGTTCCTGATCTTAGTGTGAAAGGTTTCAGTTTTTGACCACTTAGTATGATACTGGCTGATGGTTTCTCATAGATAGCTTTTATTAGTTTGAGATACAGACCATTTATTTCGATCTTCTGTAGGGTTTTGAACATGAATGGTGTTGTATTTTGTCAAACGCTTTTCCTGCATCAATTGAGATGACCATATGATTTTTGTCCTTAAGCCTGTTAATATAGTGTATAACATTGATTGATTTGCGTATGTTGAACCATGCTTGCATCCCTGGGATGAATCCAACTTGGTGAGGGTGTATAATCTTTTTGATAATTCTCTGTATTCTGTTTGCCAGTATTGATGTTCATTAGAGATATTGGCTTGTAGTTCTCTTTTTTTATTGGGTCTTTCTCTGCTTTTGGAATCAGGGTAATGGTTACTTCCAGGAATGAGTTTGGGAGTACTGCTTCCCTTTCAGTTTCACTGAAGAGTTTCCGAAGTAGAGGCACTAACTCTTCTTTAAAAGTTTTGTAAAATTCAGCAGTAAAACCATCAGGTCCAGGGCTTTTCTTTGTTGGCAAGTTTTTAACTACATTTTCAATTTCACACATTGTTATTGGGGCATTTAACATTTCTATATCTTCTTTATTCTGCTTTGGGATTTCATATGTGTCTAGAAATCTATCCATTTCTTCTACATTTTCCATTTTATTGAAGTATAAATTTTCAAAGTAGGTGTTTATTATCCTCTGGACTTCCTCTGGGTCGGTAGTAATTTCTCCGTTCTCATTCCTAATAGCATAGATATAGGCCTTTTCTTTCCTTTGCTTAATGATGTTGGCTAAGGGTCTATCAATTTTATTTATCCTCTCAAAGAACCAACTTTTGGATTCATTGATTTTTGAACCTTTCTCTTGGTTTCTATTGCATTAATTTCTGCCCTGATCCTTATAACTTCTTGCCTAGTGCGAGCTTTGGGTTTGTTTTGCTCCTCTCCTTCTAGTCACTTGAGGTTCAGCATTAAATTGTTTATTTGAGCTTGCTCCGTTTTCTGGATGTAGGCTTTCACTGCTATGAATTGTCCTCATAGAACTGCTTTCAATGTGTCCCATAAATTTCTATAAGTTGTACTGGGGTTATCGTTTAGTTGTAAGAACTGCTCAATTTCTTCTCTAATTTCTTCTGTGACCCATTGGTTGGTCAGCAGAGTGTTGTTTAGTTTCCATGTGTTTGTGAAGATCCTGGGCTTTCCTTTGCTATTCAGTTCCAATTTCAGGGCACTATGGTCCAACATATACAAGGGATAACTTCAATCCCTTTATATTTGCCTAAACCTGTTCTGTGAATGAGCACATGGTCTATTTTGAAGAATGATCCATGAGCAGCTGAGAAGAATGTAAATTGTGACTTTATGGGGTGAAATACTCTGTAGGCATCTATTTAGTCCATTTGCTGAAGAGTCTGGTTGAGCTCAAGGATTTCCTTAGTGACTTTTTGTCTAGTCAATCTGTCTCTTTGTGACAGTGGGATATTGAGGTCCCCTACTATGATTCTATTGGAGTTTATCTGGTTTTTCAAGTCCGTTAATGTTTGTTTTATATTGTTGGGTGCACTAGAATTTGGAGCATAGATATTTAAGATTGTGATTTCTGTCTCTTGAATTGTTCCCTGAACTAAAAGATAGTGTCCATCTTTATCTCTCTTTGCCAGTTTTTGCTTGAAGTCTATTCTGTCTGCAAATAAAATCGCCACTCCTGCTTTCTTGCTGTTTTCTGTCGCGTGGAGTATTGTTTTCCATCCCTATACTTTCAGTCCATGGGTTTCTTTCTGAATTAGCTGTGTTTCTTGTATGCAGCAGATTGTAGGATTTTGCTTTTTGATCCACTCTGCCAGTCTGTATCTCTTAATTGGTGTATTGAGTCCATTGACATTAATGGTTATGACTGATATAGGTAAATTTAGTGCTGCCATGTTTTCCTGTTCTTGGCTGTTATTCTACTTTTGCCCTTTTCCAATCAGTTTCTTGTTTGGTCCCATGGGTTGACTCGGTTAGGTCTCATGGATTTGTAACTTTCCTTATTTTTCTCCAAGATATTTTTAAAAATGTTTTGGAGCACAGATTTTTGTATTTGTGAAGTTTTTCAGGTGTTTTTTGTCATGGAAGTATCTTATTTCCCCATCAATTTTGATAGTTTTGCAGGATACATTTGTCTGGGTTGGAAGTTGTTTTCCTTTAGGGCTTGGAAGACTTCACTCCAGGCTCTTCTTGCATTGAGTGTTTGAGTTGAGAAATCTGCTGTGATCCTGACGGGCTTCCCCTGGAATGTAACTGTTTTCTTTTCTCTGGCTGCTTTCAGTATTTCATTCTTTTTTGAATATCTGGGACTCTTATGATTACATGCCTGGGTGTAGATTTTTTCATGTCACAGGCATGTGGCGTTCTGTATGCTTCATATATTTGTATGCCCAATTCTTTTCCTTTTTCCTTGAAGTTTTCTGCCATTATCTCTGTCAATAGTGTCTTGATGTCTTTAGCATCGTCTCCTACTTTTCCTTCTGTCTATTCTTATACTCAGTACATTGTTTCAATCACAAGAAGTGTTTGTATATTTTCAGTTTCTTGACTATCTATATCCATCTTCTGTGTATAAATAAGATATCCAAACTGGATTATTGCTGTTAGTTACTCATTGAGTCACCTGAGAAAATCATCTCACAGGAGAAAGGATTTATCCTGGCTCCCACTGTCAGAGGTTTCAGTCCTTCCTTCCCCAGCTCCATTGTGTGTGACCTATAGTGAAACAGAAGTCCACTGTGGGGTGTGTATTTGAGAAAGCAAAGCTGCTCCGCTCCTGGTGGCCAGGAGGCCGAGAGTGATGGGGCTAAGTTCCTGGAACTAAATTCATGTATGCTCCCAGCCACCTCTTCCTCTGGCTAGGATTGCATTCCCACATTTCCATACTTCTCAGTACCTCATGTGGAATCCGTCACTCATGGTAACTCACAGATGAAGGCATAGCTGTCATGATCTAACCATCTTCCAAAGGTTTTGCCTCTGGATACTGTTGCTGTGCAGACCAAATCTTCAGCACATTATCTCTTGAAACACATTTCATAACATCCTCATCTCTATAATGCTCATTTTGCTTGCTTCACAAAGCCAAGTGAAGTAGTATTCAAAGGTGAGCTGTGCAACAAAAATAGTGGGCACAATGGAGAAAAAGCAAATGACTTGTCTTTTGTTTCAAATATTAGTTTCTCTAGGAATGAAATAGGTGATCCAGTGCAAATAACATCCTGTATCAATCACCACATCCCTGATGCTAAATTGAAAACAGAAAACAAAGAAAAGCTTGTGTATACTTTGCCTTCAGGAACGACAAATAAATTTCCAGGTAACTTGAAAATGAATACAGCGAAATAAAATTTAAGATCAAATGTTCACATTGATTTATATTTTTCACTGTTTAATGGATTTGGGTTTTTGTCTTGTTTTGTGATGTATCTGAGGAGCAAGCCTTAAGAGAAAGACTTGAAAGCACTGAATTTCTTTGATCCCTAGAAGTACTAACATTAATGGAGAGCAGAGATGGGAAGGGAGGAAGTGGAGGGGGTGGTTTGCATTACTCAGCAAGTCAATGTGGTGGGAGATTTGAGGATCATGTGCTAAGGGGGCATAAAAGACTAAGTGTGCTCAGAGAAAAGGAGAAAAAGGGCTCACTGACTCACTGCTCTCTGTCCATCACTAGTTAAGGAATATATCCAGGAGCACTAATTTTTGGCCCTCTGTTTTGTTCTGAACATGAATTTAGTAAACTTGTAAGTCTGTAATTCCAGCACTCTGGGAGGCTGAGATAGTAAAATTTCAAGTTTGAGTCCAGCCCAGGCAATTTAGTGACCAAGTAAGACTAACTTAACATTAAAAAGAAAAGGCTTTCCCCTCATTACTTACTCCTACACCCTACTTCCTTTTGAATATTTTCTATTTCACAATATCTACTATATATTCTAGAACTCATTTACATCTTGATTTTCTCATACCAGAGAAAAGATAGGGTATTTATACATGTGTGATCTAATTTAAAAAAAGGAAATAAAGCTTATGTATATAGGGGGTAGGGGGTTCTGGAGGGGGTAATGGAAAGGGAAAAAATGAGAATTAAGTTGTGTCATATACTGGTACAAATTCTCAACATTGAGTACAATCATGATGTGTATATATAATGTACCAATAAACATTTAAATTAAAAAAAATAAAAGGCTTAATTCCCAGTGCAGAAATTAGAGGTAGATGAAAATTTGGAGCCATACTTTCAGGCAAGAAAGAATAAGATAAAGGGAATGTGTTCTGCTGTTACTGTTTGTATTTGTTTAATAAGTGTGACAGCATTTTACCCATTGTTTGAGATTACTCAATAGAGGTAGAAGAAACTGATGATGTAGGAGGAGAGAGAAAGTCTGTTATGGGCTGGGAGGAGATAAGTAGAAGGAAGAATGTAAAGGTGTAAGCTTTGATTGAAGCAGCTGCATGTCTGGCACCCACGTAGACCCAGCATGTGAGCAGAGGTATTCGTGGAATTTTAGAGCGGAGGTGAGATGAAAAGAGGGTGGTATTTCTGACTGCTCATATTTACCCACAGACTATGACATTCATAATATAAAAAGAAGGTGGAGTGAGGTAATTTGAAGAATGAATTTGATACAGTCTCTTCAGAGAGTGAGAACATTCTCACGGGCTTTTGTTTTTAATTACTGTAATACTGCAAACACAAAATTTTCTGGACAATGGCCTGCTAGGTCTTTCGCCTAAGTGTTGGTTCACTGGGTTTTGCGGTTGATGCTGCCATTTTTTGTCTGTCATCTTAGGCCTTTTCAGGGATCTTGACGAGCACTATGGCCAGGGTGTGTTGACTTATGATGTCTCCATGCCCACTCTGAATGAAGTCTTCATGAATATGGAGGGAAAATCCACCACCAAACAAGGTAAAACCAATTGTCTAATTCGCAAAATTCCATTTCCAAATGATCATAAGTCAGTTCATTCTGTAGGA
The DNA here is from genome assembly GCA_004026965.1 of Petromus typicus. Classification (NCBI taxonomy): domain Eukaryota; kingdom Metazoa; phylum Chordata; class Mammalia; order Rodentia; family Petromuridae; genus Petromus; species Petromus typicus. The sequence continues at coordinate 23,401 of PVIR01008623.1, forward strand.
TTCCTTAGGCCTGATTCACCCTAAGGAATGTGATCCTTCCACGTTATGGCATTTGCTGTTTGAGAGGGGCTGTCATTGTCCCATGACACCACCAGTGGTGTGAACACAGATTTCTCTTGGAATCTACCTGATTGCTCTCTGGAAACTATCTTCTCTGTTTTAGAAGATGTTTCCTATTTTCAGGTTCTCACTGTTTCTTAGACTCTCAGAGTCTTTGAAAGTTCTTAATCAGTGGCATGAATTTTGAATAAAAACTGTTCTTAGCTTATTAATACAAACTTCTACTAAGGTGTAAATGGAGAGGATGTTCGTATTTTAATAAATGACAATAATGGCTGTCATTTTTAGAGTACTTCTAGGCATTTTGATCAGTGTATTGCTCTATATTGATATTCACATATGATAGTAACTTCCCTCAGTAAATAACTTTTCCAGTAAGTATCACTGGCATCATCTTCTAGTTGGGAAAGTCAGACCTAAGAAAGATTAAATGGTTCATGTTATGTTGCCTATAGAAGTCATGGATGTGAGATTCATTTGGAGGTCAATTTGCTTAAGAAATAATTATCTTTTTGTGTGCAACACTAGGCTATTGATATATTACTAGTACATATTTGTACATTAATGATTAGCTTCCCAGGGAGAATATTGTTACATTTGAGATATGTCCTTTCTAGAGATTGGGCATAAAAATACCTTTTGTCTGAATTCTACTTTAGTATGAACTTAGTATACTTTCTGAGCTTATGGAAGTTAAACTCTATTACGTTTTGTATACTTTTTGAATTGAAAGCACAAAAGTTTTTGTGATTATAATGCAAATGTTTTAAGATGCATCACCATTCACAATTTTTAGACATAATGACATAAAATAAATACTGAAGCAGTGGTGAGATCTAAACTTAAGTAATACTGAAAATATTATTTAATTATAATTACTTTGAATTTGGTCATAAGAATAAAATCAATAATTTTCAATATTAAAAAAATAACTATTGTGCCACCAGATGCCATTAATAATATGTGTGTATGTGTGCATAGATTATGAAAACACAGACACGGTCAGCAGCTCAGAAAGTCTCAATGAAATAGAGCCAGCTGGCTCTTCCTTCCCTGAAGTGCAGAAACCCATGGGTGACATGAACCTCTGGAGGATGCAGGTCTGTGCAATAGCACGGCTTCGTTTCTTAAAGTTAATACGTGGAAGAAAAACACTCTTGACCCTGTGAGTATGGTGATTTTGTTAGATGGGAAGATTCAAAAGATTGGCAAACTTAACACTAGACTACAGTACCAAGCATTTGTATCAGAGAACAGACAAATGAAGCATCTGCTGTCACTGACAGCAGGAACATCTGTATGTTAGCTCTGATTTGGCTTCCCCATGCAGGTGTGTTCATTGTCAATGGTCTGATATTTTGGTGTTTATGAGGTGATTCATTTTAATCCTGTGTAGTGTGCTGGGATATGACTTTCAGAATTTCAGTAATTAAAAGTGTAGTTGGTATAAAGTGGCTTTGATACTCAAACTATTAAGGAGTATGTGACTGAAGAAATACAATTACAAGGCATTCACACAATAATTTTTATTGTTTAGCTTATTGATATTTGGAGTGGCATTGTTTCCTATGATTATGGAAAGGACAACACATTTTATGATGCAGCAAACTGCCGACTGGGAATTTAAAACAGAATTGTATTTCCTCTCTCCCGGACAACTTCCTCAGGATCTCCGAACCAGCCTGTTGATCATCAATCACACAAGTGAGCAGAAATCCAGAAATAAATTATTTTCATTGTTAAATAGCACACGTTGAGAGAAAATAAGTTGCAAAAGAAGAAAGAGTTTAGTTATGGAAGACAGCTTGTGAGGAGCAGTGCATATTTTCTCTGATTTTGGGGATCACAGGATGGTAGGATAAGGAAGTAGGAACTCAGGCCACTGTACACTCTGTCGAGTAAAGTTATATCCACCTGATAATGCTATGCTGTTATATGAAAGAGAAATAAACTTCTATCTTGACCGGATTACTTTATTTTCAATCTCTTTGCTACAATGATAGCCTAGTCTGTACCACAGATATTATTATAGCACAGATTGACATCTAAGGTTTCATTTCTATACTCCCTGAGCCTCTGTGAAGGGAGAGGATTCAGGGAGACTCCTTATCTTAGTCTCTAGAGAATGAGTAATTGAATACCTTGTACTTTGTATCCGCTTCATTAACCTAAAGAAAAAGATTTTATGTTTCTACCTAAGACTTTTCTAAGAATTTAGAGTAGGAGTTTTCTCTTAATGAGTTCCTTCTTCTTTCCATTTTCTCATATGACATTGTGAATCTGGGTTGCAGATGTCGTTTGTTTAATCAAACATGGTACAGTATTTTCCTTTCTGTTTCTCATTATTTATATCATTGTTCATCTGGGATTTTGGAAAGTAGATTTCCCTGCTGCCTTTAACTGAAAGTCTTGCTAATTGCACATTCATTTCTAAGGTTTAGATTTTTTCTTTACCTTTTAGCTTGTCTCATGTTTTTTTTTTTTTTAAACTCTCTAATTACACTGAGGACAATGAACTTGGGTTCCCTTTTCTTTCCTTTTTTTTTTTTTTTCTGTACCATTTGTTCAGTGTTTTAAGATCACTGTTTGGGGATTCTGTGCCATCTTGTTTCTCTTTTCTCACAATCTAATGATTATTGGTAAAACATTCATCTTTTCATAGGAGAATTCCTGTTCAGGCGAATGCGAGTCACCATTATTTTAGTCTGTGATGGAGATGAAGTGACGTGTAGTTGAGTAGGGTACATGGATAGCTTACTTTCTATGTGTATGTCTGTTTCCCCGGGGAAAATACTAGTGTCCCCTGAGTTTAGTCTTACTTGTCCTGTTCCAGACTTACCTTGTGCTCCCCCAGAATGAACTCTCATTTTCAGAGTTATTTGTGTGAGAAAGTTTTTCTTTCCTTCTTTCCATTCCATCTTTTCCTGATTGTTGTCTGGAGTTCCTTCAGGTCCCAGCCTGCTGAGTGCTCCAGACAGTGCCTGGCCCTGGAAAAGTTGTGAGGAGACTTCTCTGGGGCACAAGTGCACTTACCTCCTCTGTGGGAGGCATGGAGAGGACTCACTGTTCAGCTTGCTCCAGGTGTAGACACATAACCATAAAGACTCTGACGGTGGCTTCAGAGCCCCGCTCTGCTCCCTTGAGTTAGTCCACTCACAGTTGTGCTGTCTCAAAGATGTTGATTTGACCTGTAGTTCTGTGAGGCTGTGAGTTTTTCTCAATTCTTATTTCTCCTAGTTTTCATTGACTTTCTTCTTTAGAAATACATAAAAATTTTGATTTGATATCAGCATCATTTTCATTTTTTATTTCATAGGAAAAATATATTTATACAACATGTAAGTATGTAATATATATGCAGATATCTAAAATAATGAAAAATATAACTGGATATTATACATATACATCTATTTATTTTTTCATTATCTCAGAGAATAAAGAAGAGAGAATATTGTCATCAAACTTTAAAATCTGAAGTATTCCTCATATAATTATTATATTTCTATAAATTATCAATTCAAATGTATTTCTTAGATAAAAGTTACAAGATAGAATTTCCTTGGTTTAATCATCACATGTCAGTTTCCATTAAACAGAATTATAAGTGTAATTCATCATATCATAAGATTTGCAGAATAAAAAATTGGAAACTATGCAATTTTTCCTTTGTGAGCTACTATTATAATTGTGATGTTCATAGACACATTCATATAGTATAAGTATCAACTTCTAATTATGGATAGATTCATTAGAAAAAAATACTGGCACATATTTCCTTTTTTATATGACCTTATGTTATTGACTTAATATTAGAATCAGATATCGAAGACTTTATACAATCCCTGAAGCATCAAAATTTACTTCTGGAAGTAGATGACTTTGAAAACAGAAATGGTACTGAAGGCGTCTCATACAACGGAGCCATCATAGTTTCTGGTAAACAAAAGGTATGTCTGTCTCTTTGTTTTTGCTTTTATGAACACACACACACACACAGAATACATTAAGATATTGTTACATAGACTGAATAAAAAAGTTGTGGTTCATCTACACAATGGAGTATTACTCTGCCATAAAAAATGATAAGATTGAATCATTTATACTTAAATGGACGTACCTTGAGGACATCCTCATAAGTGAAATAAATAGGTCACAGATGTGTAAATATCGTATCTTTTCTCTGGTATAAGAAAATGAAGATGTAAATGAGTTCTAGAATGTATGTTATATATTGTGAAATAGAAAATACTCAAAGGAAAATGTGGTGAAGGGGAAAAATAATGAGATTATAACAAAAAAGAAAGAAACAAAGCTTATGTATATATGGGGCAGGGGTGGTAGAGTGGGTAGGGGTATGGAAAAAATGAGAATTAAGTTGTGTCATATACTGGTACAAATTCTCATTGTTGAGTTCAATCATGATGTATATATGTAATATACCAATAAAGATTTCACGTTAAAATAAAAAGCTGCAGTAAATCAGCCTAGCTAATATATATAGCAAATTGCTTCAAAATGAATTTTGAGGCCATATTGAATAGAGTAAAGCTCAGATAAGTTTTGTAAGACATTTTCTATCTTTATTTTATCTGGAAATTTAGCTCAGTGGTGCCAGTGCCTGACTCTATTTTTATTTTCAATTAGTTTTTTTTTATTTGAAAGAAATGAATTTAATTGTGTTTAATCGCAATAAAATATTACAACCTGTACATGTAATTATGAATTTTGGGAGCCCTGCTCTTATACATTGAGAAAACAACTAATATGATGCTCCCATGAAATTTCTGAAAACATTCTCCATATGTTATCTTATTTCAGTTTGGTTAAAAGTGTCCAAGCCACAGAGATGCACTACATTCTAATCTCAAGTTGATCTTATTTCCATTGCATTAAAAATGAAGGGTTATTAAATAAACCTAGATCTTCACTTGTTGCTGCAAGAGAAATTAACAAAACAAGGCTTTGAAGATATATCAAGGAACTCAATTCTGTCTAAACTAAATATATTATGAAAAATTTAATAACCTGTGGCAACCATGGAAAACTATTTCAGTAGCTGTCTCCTACCATATTTACTATGTGAACTACTAGCCATACACAAACAACATTGCAGCTCTTGATGAATATATGGACATTTTTATCCACATGAAGTATGGACACATTATTTTAGAATGTGTGACAATGTTTCATTGGCAGGCTAACCATGCATATATTTTTAACACCACATTTGCCTTCTCTTCAGAAATTCAGAATTCCTTTTCTTGCTCACTATAAACACAAATTGCTATAAAATTAGCAATACTAATACTAAGTTGCATTAAGTGGAGTTTGATTTGGTAATATCAACTGTATGGGGCTTAATATATATAGTCTCATTAAAGCAATATAATAACACACTTAGTATCTTATCCAGATGATTTGACAGAAGCTCAGAAAGATGTAGTTAGCTTGGAGATGAGCACACCCTCAGAATGTGGCACTGTTAGGATCTTACGTATGAAACTACTTTTGTGCTTCAAAGATTTACAGTTAATCTCATTTATTTTATTTCATTTTTTGTTTGTTTCTAGGATTATAGATTTTCAGTTGTGTGTAATACCAAGAGGGTGCACTGTTTTCCCATCCTTATGAATATTGTCAGCAATGGGCTACTTCGAATGCTTAATCAAACACAACATATTCGAATTGAGAGAAGTCCATTTTTTTTGGCAAGTATTAAAACTTACTTATTCTGAACAATTAAGGGTTTCACAAGTAACATATTTGCTCTCCTTAGCTTTTGGACATTCATAGTTGATTGTTCATCATAACATTATTGTTGTGTCCTGACATTTTAAGCTGGTGATACAATTTTTTCCTTGCAATGTTATAATATAATCCTTCAGGGCTAATACTCTTCAATACTGTGTCATATTCTTCTAGTGAAGCTGTAGATACATACTTGGTTGTGAAAGTGTCTGTGTAGGTGTGCACACACTTGTGTGCACATCATTGATTGAATGAGAAGTTTACATTTGTCTCTTCTGGGGCTGTTCACTACCTGATTCATCCCTTTACCTTGCTGTAGTTGTACTGCTTTGCAAGGGTATGTGATACTGTCTGCACTTTCCAGAGTTTGGCTACAATGTGGCTTTGCACAGTCTAAACACCAGCAAACAGTGGTGGGAGACAGAAAAGCATTGAGGGGCCCTCCACATGGTTTTCATCATACTATCCTCTTCCTTTTTGCCCCCCCCCCCTGCTCAGGGATATAGTACTGGCTTCCACTGCAATCATGATGATCATCATGATCGATACATGATCCTCACCCATGTAACCGTTTCATTATTGTTTTTAAGTTTAGTAGATGATACCATTTTCTATTTGATACCAAAAGAGATATCTCAGGGTTGACCACAAATATATTTCACACCAGGACCTTGGAAGAGAGATTAAAAATGGAGCTGTCGGAAGGGAAGCCCTTTGTGTCACACCTGTGTCAAATTCAGTTTCAGCTTCATTGTATCAGTGGTGCTGGGAGTACGTGCAAGGGCAGATTGTTTTTGCATATAGGGGAGAAAATAGAGGTGGAATATACTTGAGTGGTCAGTGATAGCTCTACACCTCTGAGTTGAAGTATGACTGGCCATATGATGAGAGTGCCTACAAAGTGGTCCAGAATAATGGTGTCTATAGGGAACTCTCAAAAAAATGAAACCCACAGATAGAAGAGAGTTTTTACTCCTTCTTGGCTCATAGTTTCTCTGTTTCACTATCTGTTTACTCAAGATCGAAATGAACAGTTACAATAATGTACAGTTATTTCAAGACAAGTTGTAATTGCTTTCCTATAACGTGAGCTAGTTCTATACACTGCTTGGGTTTGGGCCTAACCCAAGGTAGACAGTAATTAGAGTGATTTAAATTGTATTTCCTTGAAGGTGGGCACAACTGAATCAAATTTCCTTTTTAGCTCTATGGCACAGAGTATATCTAATTATCCACATATCCATCTCTGCTTTGCAGAGAAAAACACACTATGTGGACCTGAATTCTCTCTCTCTCTCTCTCTCTCTTTCTCTCTCTCTCTCCTACTCCCTCTGTTTCTCCCTCTCCCTCTGTCTTAATCTTTCATTTTTTGCAGTACTGTAGATTGAACTGAGGATCTCACACTTGAAAGGCAGGCTTGGTATGACTGAGCTAAATTCCTGGCCCCCTGAATTATCTCTTAATCAAAGAATTATATTTTTAGCATAGTAAAAATATATAGTGAAATTCACCATCACAACCATTTTTAAGTATAGCAGTCAATAGTGTTAAGTATCTCTACCCTGTGAGGTAGATCTCCAGAGTTTGTTTATCTTGTAGAAGTAAAATTGCACTCATGAAACAACCCTATTTTCCTCTCCCTTCTCCTGGTAACCACGGACCCACTTTCTATTTGTAAAAATTTGACATCTTTAGATATTTTACATAATTGGAATCCTATGATATTTGTCTTTTTTGGCTGACCCGTTTCACTCAGCATAATGTCCTCCAGGTTTACCCATGTTTTAGCATGTAACAGAATTTTTTCCTCTTAAGAACTGAGTAATATCTGATTGTATATATGTGTACCACGTCTTGTTTATTCATACCTCCACTGCTGAATGTTTCCACCTCCTCTTTCTTGTGAGTGATGGTGCTGTGAACATGGATGTGCAGTTAGGTCTTCAGAACTATGCTTTTAAGCTGAGTGTGGTGACACACACCTGTAATCTCAGCACTGAGGAAAGCAGGGCAGGAGGATTGCTGCAAATTCAAGGCCAGCCTGGGCTACTTAGTGAGTTCAAGGGCAGCCTGAACTACACAATGAGACCTTGTCTCAAACAAAACAAAAACAACACTGAAAAAAACCTCTACATTGAATATATACCCCAAAGTAGGTTCTGAATTATTTTTGACTTTTCTTGTTCTTTGAATTAAAGGCTCACATTAAAGAAGAAATCATTTCACCTTAAAGACGTTGATGAACTATATCTATACTTCAAGTTTTCTGAGTTCCAGAAGCATGTTCTTGATAATTATTAGTATGTCAACTAAAATATTCACTAATTTAAAGTGCCTTTTATATTTGCAGGACAACCTCATATTCTGGACAGGACTGCCAGAAAGTGCTTCTTTCTTATTTTTTATTGTATGCAGCATTTCTCCTTACATCGCCATGAGCAGTATCAGCGATTACAAAGTAAGGGGGAAAAGGCAGGGAGGAGGAGACTTTTCAGTAATTGTATTTTTAATGTGTTAAAAATATTTTCCTCTGGGAAAAATACTTGAATATATTCTTCATTTAAATAGCACAGTTAAATGTTATTTAGTTTTTGATTCATACGCACATATGTCTTTTATTTGAACTTTAAGTTTTTAACATAGATGTTTTCTGTACATAATATTTATACTCCTGGTGTGGGATGCTGGTGAGTGTATGTAACATCTTAATTGCTTCACTCATCCCCTTCCTTTCCTATTCCTCCTCCCTCCATCTCTTGCTCCCCCTTTCCATTGGAGAAAAAAACTCTCTCTCTCTACTTTCTACTATCTTTCTTTTATTTTGGTCTTTATTGATAATTTGGATTTTTCATATATGAGAAACTATGCAGTATTTAAATAGTGTGCGTGTCTGATTTATTATATTTAACATTACAGTCTATAAGTGCATCTATTTTCCCACCAACAAGTGCAATATATTACTGTTAAAAATGCAAAAACAATCTTTACTTCAAAATTACAGAAACAATTAAATGATTTCTCCCAACTCAAAAGAAAATATAAAAATTTTGACTATATTATTTCCAAAGTACAAGGAGGAAATCAGTGAAATTGAAATTGAAGGCGAAATATGAGACTTGGATTGGTTCTACCCTCTGGAGATTGGATTTTCATCTTGAATTTGTCTTTTATTATACCCATTACCTAGACACAATAGATTTGGATGAGTCTATTTTCATCATCTCAAGCCAGTAACTCTGAGAAGATGTATAGACAAAAGAAAATTTTATATATCCTTCTGGTCACAAAACAACATTTGTTTTGAGGAAACTTTATGCATTGATCCTTATTATGTGTATTCTATTCATTATTCATGAGTTAAAGTGGTACTGTGAATAAAACCTATCAAATAAAACAATATACATTTTAAAAAATGGATCTGGGTCGGTTGAGTTCAGGTTCCTAAAAACTGTTATTAGAACATCAGATTTTGGGCCAGGGATTTAGCTCAGTGGTTCCAGCATCTACCTGGCAAGCACAAGGTCCCAAGTTCAATACCCGGTACCACACATCACAATACTGGGCATGGTGGCTCACATCTGTAATTCCAGTATTCAGGAGGCAGAGCCAGGAGGATTCTTGTGAGTTCCAGGCTCGCCTGGGCTACATAGTGAGCTCAGGGCCAACCTGAACTATAAAGTGAAACCCTGTCTCAAAAAACTTTAAAAAACCGTTAAATTATACTTATGTTGCTATTCTACTAATGTGCTTGTTTTGGATTTCTATTTTAATTTAATCTATTTATATCCTGTGTTTTCTCATCAGAAGAAAGCAAAGTCCCAGCTGTGGATTTCAGGTCTCTACCCATCTGCTTACTGGTGTGGGCAGGCCATGGTGGATATTAACTTCTTCATTTTAATTCTTCTCTTCATGTATTTAATTATTTACCAAACAAGAATGGCAGAAATTTATGCTAAAAGTCGAGTTATATTTGGTCTGGTAAGTAACACAATATATAGACCAAATTTTTTTTTTAGTGTAAATCTCCACGTATCTTTATTTTTTAAGCAAGACATTTATTCATAATTTTAGATCTGTATAAAGATAATGTTCAATAATAATAAATTTTAACATTACGGTTTTATTTCATCAACATGATTTCATTTGCAAAAATTCCATGCAAGGGGGATGTACATTAAAATTTGAAAATATCTCCCTCAAGCAGCATTTCATTTTTTGACTATGACATTATTTATATTATCTTCAGGTTGCTACTTCATTTGGTTATGCAGTTTCCCTTATCTTCTGGATGTATGTAATATCATTTGTTTTTCGCAAGAGGAGAAAAAATAGTGGCCTCTGGTCATTTTGCTTCTTTATTGTAAGTATACACACATCCACACTTGCAATAGATATCTATGTTTATATCTTAAAGTACATTTAGTCACATCTACTCTGAGCACTGAGAAAAAATTAATAATACAGACTGTATTAGAAAGTTTAAAATACTCCAAATCTGAACATATTTGAAAGCTGACAGGATACTGCAAGCAGCAAATTCCACACCTGAGGTTGTCTGCTATAGCCAAAATGCAGAATGCACAACGCAACTTATTCAGCATCTGCAGGAGGCACTTCAGATGAAGTACGTGAGAAACAAATGCATTTTGTGTTTGGATTTGCATCCTATCCAAAGTATCTCATTAATATGTAAATATTCTTATATAAATTTATGATTCCTCTTAATGTATGGCTTGTCTCTGTGTTGACTTGCCCAGAAACCATGTCAGATTGGCACAAATGTACATCTAGATAAACATGGTTTTGCTGTGTGTCAAGTGGAAAATCATAGGGTTTACTTTATGCTCACAACTTATCCCAAAGTGTAAAGAGCTGGCAACCTCTCAGATGAGGGAGTGCTCAACAAGAATAGAACCGTGACACAGTCCCCTGTCTTAGGTTTCACTGGAGAAGTTTTAGCAGGATCGTTTCCTTATAAAGGAAGGCTCCATAGTGACACTTTTCACTGGAAAACAGGCAGAATTTCTCATCCAAGTTCTGTGCATTGCTACAGTATAAATTTATGCATTGATTTTACAGGATATAACTTTCACCTCTCAGCTTAGAGCACAAAGGCCACTTTCCTTTTTTGAATAGAGTATGAATTTTGTGAAAGCAATTTTTTTTCAAGACAGCAGAAAACAGATCAGAATCAGCATCATCATCATATACTGAATGCCTCTTGGATATACAGCATCAAGTGAAAAAAATGAAAAAATTAAAAATTTTGCCATTATTTCCAGTGAATCATGATAGTGCACAACCTCTTCTTTATTTGATTAATGAACTGATATGACAATGAAGATGTTCTTCCTATGATTTGAATAAACTACAGCAAAAAGAAAGATCATAGGAGAAAACCTGTCATGACTTTCTGAAACATTGTATTTTTTATGAAAACGGTATCTACCTGTGATTGAATATTTATTTTTCTTTGTGGCCAATTATGTTTGAAATTGAAATAAATCTTCAGATAAGACTAGAAATATTCTAGAGACAAGCTGTAAAATGATGAATTTTGTAAAGTAAACAATTTATTTTTAAAATTCCAAAACAAAATTATACCAATTTTACAGTGAAATATATTTATACTTCTGATTATAATTATGTTGTTGCTTTGGCTTTAAACAAATAGTTCATCTTTTTATCTTATTGTCTTGTATTGAACTTAAAGCACTTAAGAAATCCATCTGGTCATTTTAACTTTCATCTTAATGTCCAGTTTTTTTGTCTAGTAGGAATTTTTATGTCAATGTGCAGATATTTTCTTCACTTTGTAAGCTCCTCTTTATATTTTTATTGTTTCCTTTGCTGTGCAGTAGATTCCTAGTTTGACATAATCCCATTTGACTACTTTTGCTTTGAGAGTCATGTCCAAAAAGACAAAGATTTAATATTCAGAATTACTTGTCTTAAAAAAGACAAGTAATCTAAATAAAATGGGCATATAATCTAAATACATACTTCTCAAAATAAGAAGTACAAATGGATAATATATATATACATTATATATGTAATATATATTATATATATATGTATATATATATGTGTGTATATATATATATATATATATTTAATAGCAAACCCTAGCCAAGATGCACAGCAAAAGAAACCCTTCGTGCCCTGTTGATGTAGTGTGATAAAAAAGTGTGGTACAGAGGTTCCACAGAAAACTAAAAATTGATCTCCAGCATGATCCAGATATCCCACTTCTGCATATGCTTTCAAAGGAAAGAAAGCACAAGACAGATTCTTGTACTCCTATATTTATTGCAACACTATTCACAATAGCTAAAAATATTGAATTAACTTAATCCCCATCAAAAGATGAATGCATGCAGAAAATGTGACATATATACCCAAAAGGATGTTATTCAGCCATAAGAATAATATATTTTATTATAATAATAAATAATAATTAATAAGAAATAGTATAGTAATAAAGAATAAATATAATAAAATAATATAATATAATAAATCTTATTATAAAATAAAACTGGTTGCAGGCACTAAAACATAGATTAAAAAATTAATTTCTAGTTTCTCATACCACAGTGGGATGGCTGCAGTTCACAGTAACCTATTATAGGAAGGTCTATAAGAGAGGAGTTCAAAAGCTCCAACATAAATGATAGGAACAGAGAAGTGTTTGTTGCTGCTATGTGTGCATGTTAAAACATCATACTGGCTCGGAATGTAGCTCAGTGTGTATGAGGCCCTATGTTGAACACAGCATGAGAGGAGGAGATGAGAGGGGAGAAGTCAAAGTCACAACAAACACATTAATTCATTCATCTCAGGAACTGAAAGGAATTTTCTGTTAGGAAGCTACAGGTCATAAACATTTGCATTAATAAAACTCTTCCTCACCTTTTCTTTTGAAAGGAGAGATTGAGATGACCGTGGCATTACAGTTGCACGTGGGAAAACTTTGATGTGTATGCCAGTAATACTGAAACTTTAAATGTTTTCTCACTTATCAATGAGATGAGTATATGTGATGCAAAATATTTGGACTTGCTTTGTAGGTGTTCACCTTGATATTCAACTTCATGTTAATGGAATTCTTCCACCTAAGTGTAATAATTCCTAGTATGGTATTCTTCCCTTTATGTACCTTGGGTGGATTCCTACTCTTTTTGACAGAGGTAAGATCAACAATGGTGTTGTTTATGTTGAGTATGTAGCTTCACCAGATCTGCAGAGATAGACAGATGATAAATGATGCAATGATTTCTTTGTGATGATTAAAATGTTCTAAATTTGAATTGTGATAATGATGTCATAGCTCTATACACTTACAACACACCCTGAATTGTACTTTTTAAACAGATAAATTTTATGGAATGAAAATTGCATCTCATAAAGCTGTTTAAAAAGTTTTGCCCTCAGCACTCTGCAACATATGGTCACTCTTAAATGCTATTCAAATCTAAGAGCAGATTGACAGAGCTTTCTAGTTCAGTCAGTATTCATTATTCACTATGAAGTTAAACTCATGCATAGTGCTATTTGCTTACTCAAAAACACATATCAAACACTGCCCTGTATTAGGCAGTGTATGTGAAGATAGCATTTTCTTTCATGGAACCTAGAGGAGACAAGGATCAGCCTCCAGTAAGGTAAAGTGCAAAGGTCACAAAGAGGATTGTGGTGACACCTTCTTGTAACCCTAACACTCAGAGGCCCAGGCAGGAACAATTCTAGTACAGCCTGGGCAACTTAAAGTCTAAAGTAGATACCGTCTTGAAACTTTTTTTTAAAAAAAATTTATTATGAAATAGGTACATTTTATGTACATATTATGATCACACTCAACATTGACAATTTGTACCAGTATTCTCATTTTTCCCCACCCCACAACCCCCGATTGTCTTAAAATTTTTTTAAAAAAATTTCTTTTAAGGGCTAGGGATGTAGCTTAGCAGGAAAGCTCTGAGTTAAGTCCTCAGTATTGGGGGCAGTGGAACACAAAAAAAGCAAAAGACTGAAACTAAGGTTACAGTGGATGGCAAGAGAGCAGAATGCCAAGAGAGGGCAGACAAAGCACAGTCTTCACCCTCCAGAGAGCCAGGGTTCTGGGAAAGGGATGTTTGAATACATCCCTGAAGGTTGAGTAGGAATGAATTAGTGGCAGGATGAGACAAGAGGAGAGCACGACCTGCAGAGGGGAAGCCAAGGCAAGAAAGACCTTGAAACATGAAAACAGCAGGGCGTGAAGTCAGCACACAGAAATGTTCCCTGAGGCCAAAGCAGATCAGCTCAGTCAAGTATACACTGACAGGATTTTAAAGAAAGTAAATTTATTGTATTCTTGGAGAACTGGAAAAATCTACAACAATATTTTCCACAGGCTGAGCAATGACTGCAGATCTTTCTGCCTCCTGAGTGCTGGGATTACAGGCGTGAGCCACCACGCGCAGCATTGTGGTGTGTAGTACTGATTGCTGGTGGGCGTGAGCCACCACCCCCGGCACTGTTGTATGTGGTTTCCAAGGATCAAACCACTTGCCACTTGCAAAGCAGGCACCAGAACCACTGAGCTAAATCCTTGGCCATGGAGTTTTTGATTGTAGACATCCCTTTGCTTAAAACACTTTCCTTCTAAAATAGAAGTAGACGTGCACAGGTTGAATGAATGAACTGCAGCCTATACATAGAATGTAGGAGGAATATAGGGCATTTTGAATGCACTGATGGAGAAAGAATAAGATGCTAGAGCTACTTATGATGGGAAATAGTCATCACAGAAGGGAGAAGGCATCCTGTGAACAGACAGTGTGGAACACAGGACAAAGATTTTAACTCTCACAAGTTTTTCAAATGACAGCAGCTCTCTCTGCCATGCTTTCTGCAAAGACTTTGGTTTTAAAAACAAAAAATTCTTTTAAAAATGGGAGCCAGGTACAGATAATGCTTCCACATCCATTCAGAAATAGGAAGAACTGAGTGGAAGACCTGCCTTCTTTGTAGAGAATTGCTCACCCCCCATTATAAAGGAAGTGGGCTAACCCAGGGAAATAGTGCAAGTGGGGAGTTTCATATGATTATATGTATATCATAAAGCTAATTAATTTTCAATTAACCTTTTTTCCCCCTGGGTCTTTTCAGAGAATCCAAGACCACTACAGACAACATAATGAACTGAATTTTGACCTCAGTGGAGTTGAACTTCTAATATGCCTAATAGTAAGAGGACTTTCTATCTTACTACATGTTCTTTTTGATGGCTATCATTAATGCTAATGATTTTATCTTTTTTTTAAGGAGTACTACCTCTGAAAGTGCTTTAAATATAACATCAGACAAGCTTTTAAACTCTAGACACTTTATAAGTAGAAATAGAATGTGTAAGTGCAGAATTCAAAATAAAACTAGTTTTTATTTGTTTGTTCTGTTTACTACCTCATTCCAACTTAGAGAGACCTTTAAAAAAAATACAGGTAAACTGGCCTGGTGGCATATGCCTATAATTCCAGCACTCAGTAGGATCATCATGAGTTCAAGGCCAGCCTGAGCTACACATGAGACTCTGTCTCAAAAAAGAACAAACGAAAGTCAAAATGCAGATCTAATATCAATGAAATATTTTCAATTCTAGAAAGACAGGTGAATTAAATAAGGAAGGTTTGGTGTACTTAGGCAGAAGAAAACTATTATCAGTCCCTACTAATGTTGGTATCTTTTCTAGACCTAAAAACAAAATGAGAAGTCTCTCTAAATTTTACATCCTGATGGAATTAGTTGAAAAATAAACTGAATAATTAAAACATACTGTGTTGGATGGGTGGCCAGAAAGGCTTGGAGAAGAACAGTCCAGGAGGAAGTGACATTAATGACCCTCACGTGTCCCGGGCTCATCCAGGGGTGAGGGTGATTTTCACAGAGTTAGCAAGAGGAATAAAAGAAAAGGTAGTTACAAAAGTAATGGAATTACATGGACTTGGGGAAAGGGCCACATTTTAAGGATTTTTATGATAGTTTGAGGGATGGAAAAGCCACTGGAGGGTTTAAGTAAAGTGATATAATCCAACTTCTGTCTTGAAAGAAGGGCTCTGGTTGCTGGGATGGAGAGACATTTGTAGGGCAAGAGGAGCAGAGGAGGTCGGAGTGGGAATGGGTTGCAGTAATCCAGGGGAGAAACAATAATGACCTGGACTTGAATGGAGAACATAGTATAAGGAGGAATAGCTGAGCTTTAGGTAAATTTGAAGATGGAACAGATAACATTTACTGCCAGGTTGAGTATGGGGTAGGAATGGAAAACACGGAGACAGGTTTAGCTAAGTGGACTGGGACTGTGTAGCTAAATTTGATTTCAACGCATAAGAATTTATTATTATTGAAGATAAACATCATCAATCTTCCTCAAATGTTTAAGTTGTATTTGTGAACTATATCTAAATTAATTTTTTTTTCTTTTTCCTAGCCTTACTTTCAGGCTTTACTATTCATTTTTATTCTAAGATACATGGAACTAAAATGTGGGAAGAAAGTAATGCGAAAGGATCCTTTTTTCAGGTTGGGATAAGTTTAATTTCATATTTAATAACATATTTGAATATTCCTAGGTAGTAGCTGTACAGTCAGCATGTTAATAGTTTTTTTTTTTCCAATGTAAGCAGTACAGTGATTAGGAAATTTCAGGGGCTACTAGAAAGAGATCCTGTACTAAGAGGCTCAAAGAAACTTTAGTTTCTCAAAAATGATAATGAGCACACAAACATGTCATTGTTTCATCCAAAACAGTATACCTCCCTAAATAGCAGAGGTTGAATGGAGTTGATTTACTGACATAATTCAAAGTGTTTTGCAAGTAGGAATCTGGGAAAATCCAGAGTAAAAGATTCTGAAACAAATATCCAGTGTGATTAAGATGAGCTCAGAGTGATAAACAAAAGGGACTTTAACTTTCAAGAAGTATAGTATTTTCTACTAAGTTTGAAGGAGTCAAAGGTGCTTACTGGAATGTCAGCAACAACTAAGAAAGGTTTTCTGGTTAGTGCGGTGGACGTTCTCAGAAGAAACAGAAACACCGTGGACAAAATAACCGTCAATTAAAAAAGGACAATGGTGAAACCTCGGGGACACTGATACTCCATAGATTTGTGACAGCTAGAAATCCATTTTAATTCAATTTCTCCACAGAATTTCTCCCCAAAGTCAAGATGCTCAACCAAATCCAGAAGAACCTGGAGATGAACATGAAGATGTTCAAGCAGAAAGAATAAGAACATCAACTGCTCTGACCACTTCAAACTTAGAAGAGGTAGAGAGCAAGGGATAGAATAGATGCGTCTGAAAATATCCAAGAATTGTCTAGAACAGAGTTTAGTATTCTCATTTTCATTTTGAAAGCTTGAGGTTTGGTGTATTTTTAATCCTGAAGTAGGAAGGCATTTCTTAGGAGTACACATAATGTTTTCATTCTATTTTTAACAAAATGAGGCTTTGAAACTAGTGCTACATCTTAAAGGAAGTAAAGAATGTAAGATTTATTGTAGCATGCTAAACAGGTATTAAGATTTCAAAGAATTATTCATTTATTTGATTCGGATGTTGTGATGTCTCCAGGAGTGTAGATATGAACTGGATTCCATGTAACTAGCAGTTTTGTCAGTCTCTTTAAAAGCAAGTGTAGTCTGTGTTAATGAATGTATCTGATATATGGAACAAACAGCAACCCGCAACACAAAGTACAGTTTGTTTTATGACACAAGTCATGAAAGGTTCCAGTAGTGGGAATGTAGAGCCATAAAGTCTAGGAAACTTAGAAGTAAAATCATGCTGTCATCTCTTCTAGAAACCAACTATCATAGCCAGCTGTCTACACAAAGAATATGCGGGTCAGAAGAAAAATTGCTTTTCAAAGATGAAGAATAAAATAGCAACAAGAAATATCTCTTTTTGTGTTAAGAAAGGTTTGGAGTGTTCACTTTTTAAATTTATCACTCTATTTAGAAATACCTAATGAAGATCTGTGTCCTAGCTGGCATTTTACTTGCTGAAGCTTTCACTCATTCGGTCGTCTAACATTTTTTCAGTATGTCAGGGACTTTTGTAGGATCTGGAAAGATGATTAGGAAGGACATAAGCAAACTTTCCTCTTTTATAGATTTTATGTACAAAGGAGGGTATGTATAAATAGAAATGACTATTCAGAAAAATATCAGGTATTAAATAATTTTTGTGTGGAGCACTGAATCATGTGAAATAATGGTGGGTGATTACAATCAGGGAATGCCTTACTTGAATAGTGACAAGTCAGCCAAGATCTGTAAGTGTAAATTACACTGAAGTGCTAATTATGTGAACATTAAAAGATAAGCATACCCGGGTAGAAGAAACAGTAAGGACTGGGACTCAGGCATAGCAGTGTACTTAGGATGGCTGCATCTCTACAAAGAGGCCACTGAATGCATCAGTGAATGAAAGAGATGAAGTCAATGAAGCAGATAGGGCTACATTAGAAATAGCTTTTTTTTTTCTTTCTAGTAATGGGTATCGAGTCCAGAGTGTTTGCACTGAGCTATATCTGGAGCTCTTTTTATTTTGAGACTGAGTCTCACTAAGATGCTAAATTGCCTACACTAACTCATACTTGCAGTTCTCCTGCCTTAAACTCCCAGAGTGAAGGGATTACAGGCATGTACCATCATATGCTCCTAGGAACACCAAATGTTTGTGGAAAACAGCAAACATTTGTGTTTACGCTAAGTTAGGAGAATGCCTTTGGAGAATTGTTAACAAGTTTGTGAGATCTTCTTAACTTACATTTTGCAAAGCTGTGTTCTGACTATAGTGTGCTCATGAATCTGGGTAGGGGGCAATGTATATTGGTTCACATGAAAGGTCATGGTAGTTTAGGCCCAGGTAGTTTCATTTGAGTTCCTAGTTTTAGGAATCATTTATTTCTATACTCTGTTCATCAACCATCTACTATCAAAAATAATTGGGCACATTTTTAATTACAACAGCCAGTTTGGAGAAAAAGACAGCTGTAATATAATGACATAAACTCATGAGCTTTTTGCTAGTATTTAGAATTAAGTCGTGTCATATACCGGTACAAATTCTCGATGTTGAGTGTGATCATGATGTGTATATATAATGTACCAATAAATAATTCAATTTTTTAAAAATAATGTTTTCATGACATGAGTTTATATATATATATATATATATGTATATATATGTATATATGTATATATATATGTATATATATATCTATATATATATATATCATAGGTTGTAAAATATCATTAACTTAGAGGTACTCTGAAAACTGCAGTGAAGAAACTAGTTAATGTAAGTCAGTATTTCACTTCTAGTGTTGATAATCCAATTCTTCTCCTTCAGGTGAAGTTTTCGGATTGCTAGGACCCGACGGTGCTGGCAAAAGTTCCTCTATTAGGATGATAGCTGGAATCACAAAGCCAACCGCTGGAGAGGTAATCAGAAACAAAGAAATGATTTGTGTTCCCAAAATAAAAGTTTCATGATCAGTATAGATTATATAAAACTATACTCTCATCTTTGGTTAAATTTTTTTCTTTTATTACTTTTGCTGGGCATTTAAAAGCTTGTACCATGAACTGGAATGTGACTAGCAGTCAAGTCCCTTTATTTCATCCCATTTCTCAGAAACTAACTGAGCTGACTCCATCTTTCTTTTCCCTCATATATAAGACTATAACTTGATGTTAGTAGATTAGTATCTTATCATAAATATGAAGCAATTCATAGGAGATTTCTTTGATTCTCTAACATCCTAGGCTTTGAAAACTCTGTGTCAGTATTCTCGGTCAATTTACCTTTAGAGAAAAGGCTACTTGTGTTTCTAAAGCCCTTTTTATTTTTATTTTTATTTTTTTCAAGTTGCAAGAAGTTTATTCAGGGACCAGCGCCGGGACCGTCCTTACACGCAGGGAAGGAACGGCCTCAAAGGGAAAAATAGCACAGCTTATATACATGATTAGGTGGGTTAATGGCCAGAGGATACATTTTAGATTTATAGGGTGGTTAGCTTTGAAGTGATTTCTAACTTCTTTAACATCATCTTAGTTTACCACCTGTTCCTGAGAATGGGAGGGTTTTTAACAAGAACCAGGTATCTTGTTGACCTTGGTGACCGGGCCTATTATTTCCTCATTCTTAGGCCTTGTGGTCTTTGCTTTGCAACTCTGCATTTCGGACTTTTAGATCTTACATTCCCCCCTTTTTCTTTTGGATAATTATAATCATATAATTATTGATCAATTTTTGACGAGGCCATACCCTGGTATCTTAATACTTGAATTTGTACTGTGCTTATGCGCTCTCTTATAAAAGCAAGTAACCAGTTAAGGATACAGGGTCCAAAGGGGAGCAAAAGTAGGATAATTTTCAGTGGTCCTAATAGAGTAGAGATTAAAGTAGTTAGCCAAGAAGAGGAATTGAACCAGGACTCAAACCACCCCTGTCTTTGTTCTCTGTCTTTCTGTCTATTAGCTAGCCTTTCTCTGACTTTAGCCATGGAATCTTTAACTACTCCTGAGTGATATGTAAAAACAGCACTCTTCTCTAAGGGCAGCGCATAATCCACCTTGTTGGAGGAACAAGAGGTCTAAACCTCTTCTATTCTGGAGCACTACTTCAGAGAGAGAAGTCAAAGATTCTTCCAGTTTTGAGATGGACTCCTCTAAAGCTCTGATGTCTACATCTACGGCATCTCTTAGCCCACGGAAATAATGAGGCTGGAGGCCGAGCGCAGCTCCTCCTGTAGCTACTCCAGCTGTTACTCCAAGACCTAAAAAAACTGCTAGGGTGAGGCTGACAGGCTCACGCTTAAACCTAGTCCGTTTTTCTAGCACATTAAAAACCTCTTGGTCTGTGTGATAGAGGAGTCTTGGCACTTGCTGCACCATTATACATCAGTCAGAAGTCTGGCTTAGTACATGCAGACTCACACATGGGGTTAGTCCTGTGTTACAAGCCCACCACCCATTTTGATCTGGTAAAAGGAAGGAACTGTTATCATAGAGAGTGAGGGTGGAATTACATAAATGAAGCCCTTTTTATTTTTGTAGGTGGAACTAAAAGGATGCAGTTCAGTTTGGGGTGATCAGGGAGAGGACACGGTCAAGTTCCTGGGATACTGTCCTCAGGAGAATGTGCTGTGGCCGAGGCTGACGATGAAAGAACACCTGGAGGTGTATGCTGCAGTGAAAGGGCTGAGGAGAGGAGACGCTGCCATCGCCATTTCTCGGTAGAGAGAATTCTTGAGATTCCTTTGTGTCAAAAAGCAGAGAGGCTGCTCTACTGACAACAAATTCACTAATAAAGAGTGCATGGAGCAAAGGCACTTTCACTTTTTAGAGCACTGGTAGGGGAGGGATGGGGAGCCACACCTGGCTTCCTATATCTTGACCAAGGAAGCTTTATACTAGGACTGCATAACATGCTTGACAAGGAATCAACACATGAATAATCAGAAGTAACCACCAGATCAGTTTCCTAATAAAAAGCTGGGAATGAAGCAGCCAACTCTTTTCTCTTTCTTATTCAGAATTCTAGCTTTTCTTAAAAATTTTATATGAGGTGAAACATATGCCATGCTCCAAAAATTGCTTTCTTTCTTTTCCTTGTGATTTGGAGCTTTGAAAGTAATACTAACAAGCTTCCTTTTTTAATGTTATAGTTCTGTGGGCCTGAGTGTTTCAAAAACCATCTCTTGGCCTGATACTCTCATCCTGTTTCTATTAGACTGGTGAATGCTTTCAAACTGCATGAACACCTGAACATTCCAGTGAGGCAGTTAACGTCAGCAACCACCAGAAAGGTACGCCTGGCTTCTGATGCTGCTCTGAGGGCTGATGTGGTACAGGAACAAATGGGTTTTTCTGTGCCTTGCAGCTGTGTTTTGTGCTGAGCATCCTGGGAGATTCACCTGTCTTGCTTCTGGATGAACCATCCACAGGCATAGATCCTAGAGGGCAGCACCAGATGTGGTGAGCATTATCATAATCCACAGAGTCAGAGGACAAATTATATAAACATGGATTCAGACATCAATCTTGGAAAGTTAAACTTCCCACCTGCTGGTTCTGGTGTGATCCAGTGGAGATCCAGTGTGTGAGTCAGCTTCTGTGGTTTGGATCTTACACATAGCTGAAAGATTGATGGCTTAGCCTTGACTCGGTGCCACTGAGAGCTACTGGACTCTTTAAAAGGTGGGATCTAGGCTAAAGAACGTGGGTCTGTGGGGGTGTGCCCTTGTAAGAGAAAGTGAGACCCAGGGGCCTTATGGCTGCTGCATGCCCTCCCTCCACGATGTTCTGCCTTTTCGTAGGCCAAACCAAAGGGGCCATCTGACCACGAACTGAAATTATGAGCCCAAACAAACCTATCATGTTCTTAAAATTGAGTCCTCATAATTCCTTTAAGAGCATTCCCCAAGAAGACCTCTCACTAAAAGATTCTATCGTTCTACCATCTCTTAATAGCACAATGCAAGAGAACAAGCATCTACTATATATGCCCTTAGGGAGCATTCAAGATCCAAAATATAGCAGAGACAATTTATATTATTAGGAAAACAAATATTTCACAATAGGTAATGCAATCTGTATCACAGTCCCATATATTTAGGCTTAAAAAAGATCTCAAGTATTTTCTTGGAGTTTAAAATATTTTAACTTGGAATGCATCTTAATTTTACCTTTAAATTATTAAAATGTCTGTAAGTTTTATTCCTTTTCTTCTTTTACTATTCTTTTTATAAAGACTATAAACTCTGATGGTTTTTCCCCTTTTTATTTAATCTGTGAAGTTTGCCTAACCAATTCTACAAGTTTTTCTCTTCTTTCTTTGTCTATGAGTTACTTTGTAGTAACAAAATTTACCATCCAGTTCCATACTCATGACTATCCAAGTTTTTTCCAAATTTTTAGAAAACCTCATGTTTTGAAATTTTATGCAAACACAGGAAAGTCATTTATAATATATTAGAACCATTAGAACTACTACCGAATCTCAGCAATAATCAATAGAAGGTCAACTTTCTTTCAAGTAGACCTCCACTTATTTCATTCCCTTATCCTCCAATTATTTCAAAGGAGATAGGAGGCATCATATCTTTCTATCTATAAATATTTCAACAAGTATCTCAAAAGACAAGACTTTTTAAACTTAATTACTGTACTATTAACACATGTAGAAATATTAACTATTTTCTTTATATTATCAAGAAATCAGTATTCATATATATTTAGTACTATTTACATAATATTTAGTAGTATTTATATAATGCTAGTCAGTAGTAATATTTCCCTAGCATTTTTGAATTAGAATCTTAATATAATTGATTATTGATCTATATTTTTTGTTTAAATACTACTGATTTCTTGGCTCACTTCAGGGAAGCAATTCAGAAGTCTGTTAAACATACAGACAAGACTGTCCTCCTGACCACCCATTGCCTGGCTGAGGCTGAGGCTCTGTGTGACCGCGTGGCCATCATGGTGTCTGGAAGGCTGAGGCAAGTATCTCCCAAGCCTGTTCTGACACCAGAAAGTTCCCCATCCATTTTCCTACATTTAAAATTTAGTATGATAAAAAATTAAAGGCAGCACTCTTTTCTAACATGTTTTCCTTCCTGCCTATAGATGCATTGGCTCCATCCAACACCTGAAAAGAAAATTTGGCAAAGATTATATTCTAGAACTAAAAATAAAGGAACCTTCTCAAGCACCTTTGGTTCGCACTGAGATTCTGAAGATTTTCCCACAGGCTGTGCAGCAGGAAAGGTGAGAAGAGCTTTTCTGGCTATGGAGAAACATGGAACATTTGCCTTCTCAGTGTTTGTTTTACTCTGAGAATCGTGATGATCTTACTTTATAATAACAGAGAAATAGGGATCTCAAAAACCGATGTATTGAATTTTCTAGTTTGTAAGAGATTTACTGGTAACCCAGGAAGCTGCGATTTCTCTCTATAGGAAACAAACACAAATCAAGAGAGAATCTCCTTGTAATAAAATCTTCATACCCCAAAATGGAGAGTATAGTGAAGAGAGTGGGGAAGAAGAAATCTGCATTTGTATATGTAGGTCTCTGTATGTACATTAATAAGGGAAACACAAGGAAGTGGAACAGGAGCTGATTTTAAAATTTCTTAGAACAATAAACATATCAAAGAAACAACAGACAAAACTACTTTTTTTCATTTTAGGACAATGACAATGTAATAAATTATCTACCCTATTAAATGCTGGGACATGAAATTTAGTCCTTTTTCTTGGACCTACAATGTCCTAAATGTAGAAGTGACTTTGATATATGTGGAGGTCTCCTCGGTGTTGGGCCCATCAGACAACACCAGTCTCTCATTTGGGAATGAAATAAAAGTAAGACACAAGGTTACAGAGCAGAAAGTAGCATGTGGAAGCAAATTCCCAAGTCAGTTCTTCAGCTGTTCCCTAGAGGTCAGGGAGGTCTCTGAGTCCTCCTCCTGCATCTGCTGCCCACGCATAGCTCATAGTTCTCTTTACAAGTAATTTTTCAGGTGACAAGACTCAATTTTCATTTCAGATTAGTTACTGATCTACTTTAAACTAATCAAAGGGATTGGGTTAGAATATTTGTTTTCAATAAGTGGACAGTTGGCATAAACTGAAATATATATGTATGTATATATATATATATACACGCATATATATACATATATATAATTATATTATTCTGGATCATTCTTAGATCTGTTTACAACAATCGGGTACTAAAAATCTTTAAAATTCATTCTAATGGTAAATAATTTGGATTTCGTATTTAACCCTTACATTATTTTATATCACTTCTATTTTTAAAATAAATTGAGGATAATATCAACATTTTTTCATGCTTATCTGAACATCCTGAGTTAAATATGACTATTGTCTTATTCCTAGGTATTCCACATTCTTGACTTATAAGCTGCCAATTGAAGATGTTTACCCTTTATCTCAGGCATTTCATAAGCTAGAGGAAGGTAAGAATGATCGTATTTAAATAAAATTTTTGAAAGATACTTGGATTATAATTTAAAAGAGATAATTATGTAATACATTTTTATAAGTAGGCCCTACAGGGTGTCAGAAACTTTGCACTTGCTAATTTTTCTTTGTGGAATTCTTCCTAAATATTCAGGCTGCTTCTTCATTTTCTCAGATTTCTGCTCAGTTATTGATTGATCACTTTGCTGTTTCTGATCCACTGTATAAAAAAAGTGTGCAGCTCTCCCTCATTCCTTTGTCTGCTTGAGCTAAGAGTAACTGCCATAATCTTTTATGTTGTTATGTATTTAAGTATAAATAAACATACACTTAATGTCCATTGTCTCCCTACTAAAATACAAACACAAAGACAGTTTTTGATCTGTTTTCTCTGTTATTCTTTTCTTGATATCTAAAAGCTTTTCTCCCATAAGATCTTTTCAGTATATAAATGATACATGTGCCTTTGCAAACCCAGTGACAAACTTCATGCAGATTTCCCAGCACAGATGCCCGGCAGAGACCTGAGTTGATGAGCGGATCTGAAGAATGGAGAATTGGGTCCTGTCAGAGTGTGGGATGGGATTGAACTCTGCCTCGTGCACTTCATATATTGGTCAATGATACTGAACCTAAAGAAATGTATATATCTCCCTAGGACACACACACTAAGCAACACAACACATTACCAAAACATAATAGGAACTAATATGAACATCTAAGTGAATTTAATATGCACTTCTGTTAACTTTTGATACCCATTTGATTATTCAGTTTACCTTCTATGTTGATTAATAAATGTTCTTGTAATTTATGTGTCTGATGATTTTTTTCTTTCTTTCTCCCCAGTGAAACATAACTTCAACCTGGAAGACTATAGCCTCTCTCAGTGCACATTGGAAAAGGTGAGTCAGCTCATTAGGCTGTGCAGCATCCTTGTAAATTTCACATGAGTGAGAGCATCGTGCCTTTTCCCTGTTCTCTGGAAGACAATCCACATGGTGACAATTTCCTTTCCTTGTCCTTTCTCTTATGTAGGTCTTCTTAGAGCTCTCTAGAGAGCAAGAGCTAGAAGATGTTTCTGAAGAAGTTGATACAACCATGAGATGGAAACTCCTTCCTTACTCAGATGAGCCTTAACACCTCAGGGCTTAGTGATTCTTTGCCAATGTCCCATAATCATGTATTTTATGTGATAATTAATAATGGACATAATTCAAAAGATCACTTAATATCAGGATGTATTTTATCTGTTTAATCAATACATGAATAAAATTTTAAATTCTTCAGCTTAGGAGACAGAAAGTGTATCATAAAGGCAACACAGAATATTAATACAGTATTAGTAAAACAAGCACTGTGCATTGTGGAAATAAATTACAAATATAACATTTATTGAATTTTTTTACCATTTATGAAGACATTCTCTTATTGAAATAGTTGAAACGGGTGAGAAATATATTCAGTAGCCAGAAGCAGTGTGACTATTTCACTCTGGTTTATGCCACATCAGTTTTATGGTTTTGCTTTTTTTGTTTTGTTTTGTTTTGTGACAGGGTCTTGCTTTGTAGTTCAGGCTAACCCCGAACTCACTATGTAGCCCACGCCAGCCTCAAACTCACAGCCATCCTCCTGCCTCTGACTCCAGTGCTGGGATTACAGTGTGAGTCGCCATGCTTGACATCATGATATGTGGTAACAGATTTTGAACTCAGGACCTTGCACTTGCCAAATAGATGTCAGAACCAGTTTTATGGTATATATATATATATTATATATTATATATTATATATATACACATACATATGCATATATATGTGCATAGTGAAATGTTCTTCTCCTGAAACCTTCCTAGAAATTATTTTATTACACATTGGAAAAGCAAATAAAATATACTTTTTTGAAATCAAGGGAGTTATACTATTTGCTCAGATTTTTTAATTTTTGAGTACTAATATTCAGATCTTTGACTTTTTGTCATTTCCCCACTAGTTTTTATGTTCATTTACATTCATTTACTATTTTACATTCATTTACCTCTTAGATTTGAGTATCTATATACGTGTGTACCTATACATGTGTCTTTTATATGTCAGCTTCACATATAATTTTGTTGGTTTTTTTCCTTTAAAATTACTCATTTCATTCTTGGCCACACCAGAAAACCTTCCAAAGACCAAACAATATTTCTGTTGCATTTTTCAGTGATATATTATATATAACATCACTTTGTACTATGTAATTTAAAAACATTTTTTATTCCTTGAAAAATGTATATAATGAAGGAAAATAAAGAAATTATATATAATTTAACAAAAGTATTTCTCTATACAAAAATTTCAGCTATTGCCTTTTTTCAGTGCATTTTTAAACTTAATTGTAACTATTTAGGATGACATAACTTCTCAAGTAGATATACATATTTACTTTTATAACACTGAAATGCTTTTAACTTAATTTCAAATTAGTAATATAGTTGCAGCTTTATATATCTGGATTTCATTTTGTGTTAATTATTTATATCTTTCTCTCCTTTATCTTTGCTCCTTAATCTTTTCCTTATCTATTTTATAAACTCCTTTTAGGATTACATGTAATACCAATGTATTTTATATGTACAGATTGAACATCCCAGTCCAAAAATCTAGAGTTCAAAATGCTATAAATTCCGAAACTTTTTAAGCACCAACATGACATCTACTGGAAAATTCTCTATGTGTTCTTATGTGACAGGTTTCAGTCAAAACACAGGAATACTAGGATTATTGTATGTAATTATTTTCAGGTTATTTGTAGAATGTGTATATATAATGCAAGTAAACTTCAGGTTTAAACTCCAGACTCCGGATATCTAAAATATCATGATGTCTGAGATACCTCAATATTTATGTTTAACTGTTCAAAGCCTAAAGATTTCTGAAATTTGAAATGCTTCTGGTGCTCCGCACTTATAAAGAATAATCAAACTGTATTATTATGTCTAAAAAGTTACATTTCTAAATCTATGATAAATGATGCATAATTTACTGTTCATTCAGGAACTGTTAGTGACTTAGGAGAGTGAATTCATATAACAATGAGAGTTGAATTTGTTCAAATTATTTCTGGAATTCAGGCAACAAATTCTGTCTTGCTCAAATGTATAACATCCAACACATGTAGCCATTTCTCAACTGGTTACAAGTAGGAATATGTGACACTTTGACAAATCTTTGCTCAGTTCTTTATACATTTTCCACTAAAGTGATGCATATAACTGTTTAAAAATATTAAACTGCACATACTTTGCTGAAATTGCCATAATGTTGTTTATTTGGAAATTATTAGCAGGCTTCTCTGAGAATTATGTCTAGAGGCAGATGAACTGTTATAAGAAGAGATTACAGTAAAACAAAAGAAAGAATAAAGATAGTGAAAACACTGTACTAACTCCAACTTTGCTATAGACAAGCATTATATTATTTCTACTTTCTGTGTTACTATGCAGTGTTCTTGAAGAGGCTGACCATGGAGTAGAGCATCACTGATTCTCTTCCTCAGCTACTGGCTTCCCTTTGATTTTGATCAGCATAATAGGAAAGAGTCCCAGGAGATGGGAGCACGAGATGTGAGAGCAGTCAGAGTATTTCCTTCTGCCTATAGGAATAGATAGATATTTCTAGGCCTATAGCTTTTGCCCTCATCCAGGTACACACAATGCTTCCAATCCCCAGCGAGTGTCACTCCAACCCTAGTGCACACTCAACCTCCAGCACCTCGTCAACAATACAATGTAATGTTTTATTCCAAATGGCTTCTGTTCCAGGTGAGATGATCTTGTCTGTAACTCTGCATTCACATGCTTTGATGGTTTTAATAGTGTAATGTGCCCTGAAACTTTGAGTCTAGATAGATCCAAGAAACATCATCAATTTTCAACTTTGTTAGATTTTTTTTATCGTAAGTAATTAAATAATGACTTCCAATCTTTTTTTTCCCATGTCATAGATAAAGGAAACTGAATTTTTAAATATCAGGCTTTATAATGAATAAAAATTGAAATTGAAATCCCCACCTGGGTCTGGGTCCATCCTCTGCCACTTTGGAGAGCACAGATCTAAAGTTAATGAGCACCTCTGTCTTCATCTTAAACTGTAAGATTTCCAAGAAATTTAGTTCTGGCTTTTAAGTCTTCTTTTTGCTTTTATTTATGTTTTGTTTTCTTTTGAATTTTCTTTGTTTATTTGTTGGTTGGTTTGTTTGTTTTTGCAGTACCAATGATGAAACTCAAGCCCTTGCGCTTGCAAGGTAGGTGCAGTACCACTTTCCGCAGTCCAGGAAACTTAGTTCTGATCATGCCTCTCTCCCTTATAGTTGTATTTTAGTGTTTTAGCTCTTCAGTATGTTTATTTTTTTCCTATAAAAATTAGTTATTATTTGTTTCTGGTCAATATTTTCTTAGGTTATAAATACATTTATTAGTGTCTAGCATCCAAATATTTCTTTCTAAAAAAGGTAGAAAAGAAATTGGACTCAGAAAGAGATTATCTGAGTGTGGCCTCTGTAATGCTTAGCCATGTAGCTGGTGAAGATATGTAATTATAACTGATGGTGATGTACTTGTTTATAAAAGGCAAGAAGAAAAGAAACCTGTATAGTAGACTCGACCAGAGAAGAGATAAAAATAAGTACAAAGGAAACGAGGAAAAGTTGCCATGGTAATTTTAAGAAGAACAGCAACTTTAGAAACAAGTTACTCCAGCCTTTTTTCCTTCAGGGAAAATTGTTTTTAAAAAATATTCAGAGTCTTAAGAATACAGTAAACCTATAAATTATGCTCTGGGCCCATGATTTTCACCTATATATTGTTCATCCTCCTACAGACCTCTGTCCTCAAGGAAACAGCAGTATTAAGGGGCAGCAGAGTTCAGCGTAAAACACATGTAAATGATTTGTATGCTAACATGGCCTGCCAATGAGTAACCTTACAGTGGGAATATACATCCTAGAACACTCATCTTAAAGATACCCATGAGACCACATGCATATTCCATGCTCCAGACCCTAATGTGTCTCTCAGGAGCCTGTACTCTATTTTCTCTGAGTGTGTGCCTTTAAAATTCTGCCTAATAAACCTCTTTATGCCTCTCATGGTACTTCTTGAAAATTCCTTTTCTGTAACAGAAGCCATCAACACTACAACCTCTCCTCCAGGTAAGGTGAATCAGGTTCCACATCCCCATATTGGAGGAGTACTTCCTCAGACACTGTCCAGTGATTTTCTTTTATAAATTCAAAGCTGGGGAATATAAGTAGAAAACAAAATCATATTCATACCTTGAATGCATTACTATTTCAGTAAAATGACTGAAATAGCAAAAATTCTGTGAATTTGAACAATAGATAAGTCAGTCTGTCACCAGACAGTGGGTGCTAGGAGAATTCTATCCAGGGTCTCGGTGCTTTAAACAAGAAGTTGGAGAAGACACACAGAAGAGTTAGAGGTGATGCACATTTATTACAGGTGAAGAAGGTCTCTCTGCAGAGGGAAAGTGGGCTGATGAACTGGCTCAGAGCCACGGTGAGGATAAGGCAATGCGATCTTCTGTACCTGGAACTCTGAGACTGGCTTCTCCCTGTGCAAATAGACTGGGGCAGGTGTTCTACCAAAAACTCACTTGGCCTGCCAACGAATTTAAACTGCCCTGTGGGAAGACTTGCTTGGCTTCATGACAGCCATCAATATAAGATGGAAAGTAAGACTTTCTGATTGGCTCTGTGCACTGTGTCTAGGAGCTGCTGAATCATCAGGCATCCTGTGTTTGGCACATGTGTCCTGGGTCTCCATGAATTTGGCAAATTTTTGCCAGTTGGCCAATAAATTTTCCTAGGCCCTAATCTCCTACATAAAATTCATGAGCTTTTTTTTTTCTTTGAAATTTGTGCAGATGCTGGTGTGTTAATTCAGCTTGTTTGATAACTGTTGTTTTCCTTTGCCTATATTCAGCATTTTTCTTGGCAAGACTTTCTTTCATTTCAGGAGCACTGATACCTTTCTTCATCCATTATTAGTTTTGATCAGTGATTAACAACTTCTAAAATATATTCTTTTGAACCACCAGTTCAGAGACAAAGTTTCCTGTTGGTTTAAGTGAAAGCATCTATAAACCAACAGCAAGAAATCACACCCTCTCTCACCTATTTCCAGGACTCTAATACTATCCTCAGTTGGTTAGAGCATCTGGTGGTCTATTTTTACAGTTTGCTCCCAACTTTGGAGAAAAGTTTTCCTGGGTGAAAACTTTCTATTGTCATATTTAAACATTAATTCATCTTTCATTGGAACTTTCTTCATATTTTTCTTACAGAAAACAAATCATCCTTTTTATTATGGACATCTACGTTAGATAAAAGTATTAGAGGCAGTCAATAGGGCCAGGCCCTTGAGAGAGTCAAGGCAAAGATAAAAAACACATCACAACTGTGGTGGAGACACATCT
The DNA here is from genome assembly GCA_004026965.1 of Petromus typicus. Taxonomy (NCBI): domain Eukaryota; kingdom Metazoa; phylum Chordata; class Mammalia; order Rodentia; family Petromuridae; genus Petromus; species Petromus typicus. The sequence goes on from PVIR01008623.1 coordinate 54,736, forward strand.
GCTGGGGATCTAACCTCAAGATAAATACTGAGATGGCCAGGCCTATATACTTCCTCAAGGGACAAATACTAGGTTTATTAAAGTCTGTATAGATCTCAGTCATCCCACTGGGTGACCACAGATATCTGCATCAATCATTTCCTAGAAGTCTGTGTTTTTTCCATCCACACTTGTTTCATGAATTGTTTCCCATTTGGAGCATTATTATCTAAGTGACTCTACTTTTCACCTTATTGGGTGAGCCATAATGTGCCTACATGGTGCTGGCTCTATAAAAGTCCTCTGAAAAGTGGGGTCCTAGGCTACCCATTTTGGACCCCTGCTGCCTCTCAGGAACTATCCTAAGCCGTGTGTGTGTAGTCCAATAATATAGTGACCCTAGCCTGAGAAAAATGCGTGTATAAATACATAGGTGTATGTATTTTCATACACTAAAGAAGAATAAGGCGGCTGCCCCTTATCTCCTCTGTATTTTATTTGAGGTGAGATAATTATGCTTCTAGTTTTTCTCGTGATTCTGGCTTCCTTGGAGGCTCTGCTTCTTGACTGTCCTTCTTGTTAATTGCTCTTCCAGTAAAGTTTTTTTAAATTGAAATTGTTATTGGCACATTACATTTACACATCATGATTGCACTCAACAATCAGAATTTGTACCAGTATATGACACAACTTAATTCTCATTTTTTCTCATACCCCACCCACTCTACCACCCATATCCCCTACATACATAAACTTTCTTTCCTTTCTTTTTTGCTATAATCTCATTATTTTTCCCCTTCACCCCATTTCACTTTGAGTATTTTCTATTTCACAATATATAACAAACGTCTAGAACTCATTTACATATTTATTTTCTCATACCAGAGAAAAAATGTGATATTTACATATCTGTGACCTATTTATTTCACATATGAGGATGTCCTCAAGGTATGTCCATTTAAGTACAAATGATTCAAACTTATGGCAGAGTAAATACTCCATTCTGTAGAAGAACCACAGCTTTTTTATCCAGTCTCCAGTTGATGAACATTTGGGTTGTTTCCAAGATTTAGCAATCACAAACTGAGCTGCTATAAACATGGGTGCACATATGTCACTGTGATACGAGTCTTTTAATTTTTTGTGTATATACCTAGCAGAGGAATAGCATGGTCAAATGGCACCTCTAATTGTAGTTTTTTGAGAAATCTCCAAACTGATCTCCACAGGGGTTGTACAAGTCTACATTCCCACCAACAGTGGAAAAGGGTTCCTTCTCTGCAGCCTCACCAACATTTGTTGCTGGCTAATTCTGAGATAGCCACCATTCTTTGTGGAGTGAGATGAAATCTTTTTTT
>PVIR01008624.1:0-58294 GCA_004026965.1 Petromus typicus
GATGCAGAAAAAGCGTTTGACAAAATACAACACCCATTTGTGTTCAAAACCCTACAGAAGATCGGAATAGATGGCCTGTATCTCAAAATAATAAAAGCTATCTATAAGAAACCTTTAGCCAGTATCATATTAAATGGTTAAAATTGAAACTTTTCACACTAAGATCAGGAACAAGACAAGGATTTCCTCTCTCACCACTTCTGCTCAAATATAGTTCTGGAAATATTAGCCATAGCAATTAGGCAAGAAAAGAAATAAAAGGAATAAAGATTGGAAAAGAAGAAGTTAAACTGTCATTATTTGCTGACGACATGATACTCAATCTAGAGAATCCTAAAAACTCAATTAAAAAACTGCTGGACCTAATCAGCAATTTTAGCCACGTAGCTGGTTATAAGGTCAGTGCTCAAAAATCAATAGCCTTCGTATACACAAACAGTAGATCCACTGAGATAGAAATTGGAGGGTCAGTCCCTTTCACAATAGCACCCCAAAAAATAAAATACCTAGGAATCAATCTAAAAAAGGAGGTGAAAGACCTCTACTCTGAAAACTATAGCACTCTGAAAAAGGAGATAGAAGATGACATAAAAAAAATGGAAAGACATACCTTGCTCCTGGGTAGGAAGAACCAATACTGTCAAAATGGCTATACTCCCAAAACTACTCTACACATTCAACGCAATCCCTATTGAAATCCCAACAGCATATTTCACAGATCTAGAGAAAAAAAATCCAGACTTTCATCTGGAACCACAAAAGACCTAGAATAGCCAAAGCAATTCTAAGCAACAGGGACATGGTGGGGAGTATAGAAACTATACTATAAAGCCACCGTGATAAAAACTGCACAGTACTGGCAAAGTAATAGACCCAAGGATCAATGGAGTAGACTAGAAGATCCAGAAACTACTCCAGATACACTGAGCCACCTCATCTTTGACAAAGGAGCCAAAAATCCTCAATGGAGGAAAGATAGCCTCTTTAACAAATGGTGCTGGAAAAACTGGGCTTTAACTTGCCAAAGACTAAAACTAGATCTAACTCTGTCACCATGTACCAAGCTAAAATCAAAGTGGATAAGAGACCTAAATAATAAAACAGACACTCTCAACCTACTGCAAAACAGGTTAGGTAAAACTTTCGAAGACACTGGTTTAGGGAAAGACTTCATGAACAAAACTTCTATAGCACAGGAATTGGCTGAGGAAATCAACAAACGGGACCTCATTCTTTTAAAAAGCTTCTGCACAGCAAAGGAAACCACCAACAGTACAAAAAGGCAACCAACAATGTGGGAAAAAATCTTTACCAGCTGTTCCTCAGATAAAGGGTTACTATCTAGAATATATAAAGAGCTCAAAAAAAAAATCAGCCCACCCAAATTTAATGCCCCAATTCAAAAATGGGCATCTGAAATGAACAGATATTTTTCAGAGGAAGAAGTAAGAGCAGCTAAGAAGCATATGAATAAATGCTCAACATCATTAGTCATTTGAGAGATGCAGATGAAAACAAGTTTGAGATTTCATCTCTCTCCACATAGAATGGCTGCCATTTCAGAATCAGCCAAAGGCAAATGTTGGCAAGGCTGCAGAAAAGAAGGAATCCTTCTCCACTGTTGGTTGGACTGTAGACTCATACAACCCCTGTGGAAATCAGTGTGGAGATTCCTCAAAAAGCTAGGATTGGTGGTCCCATTTGACCCGGCCATTGCCCTACTAGGTATATACACACAAGAATTAAAAGACTCATATCACAGTGACATATGTGCACTCATGTTTATAGCAGCCCAATTTGTGATTGCTGCATCTTGGAAACAACCCAAGGGTCCATCGACTGGAGACTGGATAAAAGAGCTGTGGTTCTTCTACAGAATGCAGTATTACTCTAACATAAAAAATGATAAGTTTGAATCATTTATACTTAAATGGACATACCTTGAGGATATCCTCATAAGTGAAATAAATAGGGCACAGATAGGTACATATCGCATCTTTTCTCTGGTATGAGAAAATAAAGATGTAAATGAGTCCTAGAATTGTATGTTATATATTGTGAAACAGAAAATGCTCAATGTAGAATAGGAAGAAGGGGGGAAATGTTGAGATTGTAACAAAAAAGTAAGAAAACAAATTTTATGTATATGGGGGGCGGTAGGGCTATGGGAAAAATGAGAATTAAGTTGTGTCTTATACTGGTACAAATCGCCATTATGGAGTGCAATCATGATGCACATATGTATTGTATCAATAAAGATTTAAAAATTTAAAAAATTATGACTAAAATAAAATTTCATAATGACCCACAATACCAAGCAAGAGTTGTTTGGTAATAATTGAGGCTAAAATAATTTAAAGAATGTTATGATAAGTAATTATTGCATGATTCAATATTATTTTCAGAATTATATAAGATGTATAAAGTGTTAGCAAAGTCGGTGACATCTACTATGAATTTCCTTCCCTGGAATATTGCACTGCAAACTTATCTGTATATTTCTAACTTATGAGTCATCTTCTTTCTTTTTAAATGTAACTCTATAGATTCATTATATGAAAATTTTATCATTTTCCCTTGATCACTTATATCAAAATATAAACTCATTTTAAATTTTTTCTTAAAATATTTATTGATATATTGAGTTGGGATCAAATAGGTTTACTTTCCTAACTATTCTAGAAAATGTTAAATATAATTCTTTTTATCACAGCCAAAAAATTTTTTATCACTTTAAGTAATTGTCTTACTTCATGAACTATTATTTCTTTCAAATATATTAAACTGTTAAAAACTTTTCAAAATTGTGCAGTCATTTTTTAGTATAATCACTTCCTTTTTAATTAATTTTATTGCTATATTTTATATGTACATTATGATCTCATTCAACATTGAAGGTTTGTACTAATACATGACACACCTTGATTTTCATTTTTCATAGAATTTCTCTCCCTACATTTATACAACACATTCTTCAATGAATTCAGACATTTATATTTATCAATTTCACATTAAAATCTAAGTTAATTTCATATATAAAATATGTAATAGAGAAATGTGTTAGTTACATGTCATATATTTATTAGTTTGATGAAATGCATACTAAACTCTGAAAACCAACTGTTTCAGTAATTAGTATAATAAATAATATCACTACTTTAGCTAATGAGCATAACAGATGTTAGAAATGGATTCATAAAGGTAAAATTATAACCACCACAAATCTATGGATTATATGAAATTCTGTATGAATTTTTTGTTTACACAGACAGTATCACAAGATTTCACCTGGACCTACAATCTTTGTCAAGGGACAAAACCAAAAGTTTTCTTTGGCTCATGTTAACTAAACTTTGTCAAACTTCATTTATCATGTGTGGAAAACTCCACAATTATATGTTTATGTTTTTGTTTCATTTTATAGAAAGATGGATATATTTGTTTGTACAGAAGTCATAATTTCATATTGCATACAGAGGACTATTTGAATGAAATGACATGTTCACACTCTAAGTTCTTACCTTCTCCTTAATTCTATTATATATATTTCCAACTGAATTGAACTATTCCCTCTCTCTGTGTGTCTCTCTGTCTCTCTCTCTTTTCTCATTTCATTCTATACAGATTGTGCATCTCTGTTAGCTTTCAATATGGGAATATTTCTTATCTCTACTTAATGAAACATAACTTGCCTTTTGTAACATAAGACCAACTATTATCCAGCTGTATAAATATTTTCAAGAATGAATGATATTTGTACAAGCACAAATGTTCTGTAGTATAGAGAAGAAAAAAAAAAAAACTACTTTCAAAGCAAACATTTCCTGTTTTCCTAGTAATAATAGCATGTAATCCAGTTCAGTTTCTGATTGACTGGCCTAGACTGAAAATCCCTATCACATCCTCATATAAACTCAAAATACACTAACACTGTCAGCATGAATTAAAGTGAATAATATATTCAATGTGTTCAAACTAAGAGGATAAAAAATACACATTTTTAAACTAAAAGAAGTTGAGATGCTATTGATGTTTTACTTGTTTTAGTCCTTTTATAATGACTATCTAAATTAGTACTAAATTCCTTAGAAACATAGAGAATATGCTAATATGACCATTTAAGGAGGTTCTCTTAGTCAAAGTCAAATTAAATCTCATTTGTTAAGAACTATAATTTATGAATTTAGTTATGACAATTTAGGTTTTGGTTTGTACATTTGTCACACATTTAGATTTTCAGATAAATATTTTATTTGTTCAAATATACAAATCAAAGTATACCTTAAAGACAGATTAACTAAAAAGCCATTCTTTACTTATATTAAAATTTTATCTGGGCCAAGCATTTAGCTCAGCGGTTCCAGGGCCTGCCTTGCAAGTGCAAGGATTTAGGTTCCATCACCAGTAACCACATACAATACGAGGCATGGAGCTCACGCCCAAAAGCAATCAGAAATACATACCACAGTGCCAGGAGTTGTGGCTCATGCCTGTAAGCCCAGCACTTGGGAGGCAGAGACAGGGTTGTTGTGAGTTCAAGGCTGAGCTCAGGACCAGTCTGAACTACAAAAGTGAGACTATGTCAAAAAAAAAAAAGTCAGAATATCCCAAGGCTTCCATAATTTCACTGGTAAACAAAATATAAAACATATAAATTGATTTCCTATACTGTGAAATATACATTTTTAAATTATAGTGCATCAATTCAAAGACCCAAGATACAAATCTGACTGAATGATCATTAATTTTAAAATTCTAGCATCTACAGGAGAAATAGATATGCAAATCTAGTCACAAAGAAACTAATAAAAGAAAAATGTGAAAAAATACAGTAAGTCGGCAATAAAATTACATTTAATTATATTTAGAGAAAATCAAAGTAGCAGCAATTTGAATGTCTTCAATGAGTAAATTCTCTTTTATCTTTAAAAGATGTTTTAAATCCAATCCTTTAAAAAAAACTCACAATAATTTTTGTTATGAAAAGGAACTGTGACATAACATGAACATAAATAGCTAAGCATTTGAAGAAACAACTCTGTAGTTCTCTCTAAATAGCATTTTCCCTGGGGGAAAATTGTTTCTTGATATTCAGCAATAAATTCATGATGCAGACTGCATTTATTTCAGTTTTTCATACATGGGAGGCACAGGTGCAAATCTACTTTGTTTGTGACAGTAAAAGATATCTCAGGCTTGAAAAGAACCACTCTCCTTCTATTAGTTATGTCCTGTTCCAGCTTGGTGAACTCAGCTTCAAGCTTTCCTAATCTTTAAGAGTGATGTGGAGTTTTGGTCATCAAAGGTAGTTTAGCTGCAGAAGAAACAAAATAGTAGTGGTTGACCTCAACCCTACAGTTGATGCTGAGAAAAGAGAGAGAGAAAGAGACACTCTCTAATTTTAATGGGATGTGTGTCAGTGCAGAAAGATGGAACTTATGCACATAACTCAAGCCTTAAAAAGATATTTGTTTTAGAGGGATAAGCTGTGACTGGAAAAAACCACCAAATGACCCAAGAAGTAACCACACACAATCCAGAAAATATGACCCTTCTTCACAGAGAGGAAAAGAAGAGATCTTCAGGCCATGTCCAAGTACATATTTCACTGGAACGTGTCAGCAATACCTCCACTATCAAGGCACCTGAGGCACCTCTAGCTTGGCCTGAATCAGTGAGACAGTTTCAGTTGGATAGAAACACAAATAAATGACGATTTAGTCCCGGTGGCTGCGTAGGCAATCCCATTTGTTAAAAAGCTTTTCAAAGTGCACTGACATTATAAAACACCAAAGGCAATCCACATAGTTCATTTTAAACTTGAAAGATGGGGGGGGGATAATTTGAGCACCTTCATCTCAATAGAGAGTTGTAAATCAGTCTAGTACTTAAACATGAAAGGAACTTATTTCACTGTATAAGGTCTCTTAATTTTGTTGCTCTGTAGATGAAAAGTCCTTCCACAGAAATTGAAAAGAATACTGTAATATAGCCTCTAGCATTAAAATATCTGTATTTAATTCCATACAGCTTTTAAAATGTACTAATAAAATAGGGCAGTTTTTTGACTACCTTGGAAACCAAGGTGAAAGTGGAAGTTATTTAAAAGTTGTCATTATGAAGTCCTCATGATCCTAAGGTAATAAAGGAGTAAGCTTCAATGCAAAAAAAAAAAAAAACACCTTAGTGGGCCAAGCTTGAAAATTGCAATGCACAGGATGGGATTGTGCAGATGGCAAAGCAGTCTTAGCAAGATGTAGCAGGGTAGAATTGGGTTGGAGCAATTATTCTAGCTCCATGCTCATTTTCTTTGTGTAATGTTCAGCCTTTCTCACTAGTGAGCAGATTCAATCATGAGGCAATGCCCTTGATAGTCAGAATGAATAACACTGGCTGAGCACAGTGGATAAAAATGCTTCACATGTGGCTTCGTCCACCTCAAAGGAAGTTTCCTATAGCCTTTTATTTGTTTTTTATTCTTCAGCTCCACATAGGGATGGATATCCACGTTTTGAAAATAAGGGCTTGGACAGGAGCCAGAGACAGGTGTCAACAAGTCAGAGCCTGCTTTCTCATCCACAAAGCAAAGAATGTGTGCCTTGCTTTTCCTTTGAAATGAACAGTATTTGTGGGAGAATCAACTCCAGGTCATGTGAAATAGAGACTGAACTGGAATGTAAATCAGTCTGCTGAGTTATGCCCAGAGTGTTCTGAGTATTTTACGGTGACTCCAAACACATATGCATGCACACATACACAAACACACAAAAATGATGTATGAAACAGAGTCAATGAATATGGGTGTGGAAATATGAATGCTGGTGAGATTTTTTTATGTCAGTAAACTAGAACTGGTCTGATGAAATGTTTCACTAAAGTACTTGTAACAAAATGCATCTTTCTTTATAGTGGAAGTGGATACAAAAGGTTATACAGAACCTTGGATGAATGTATTAACTGTAAAACCCTAGGAATTTCTGTAGACCTAGATTGTAGTTGTTACATACTTCAGAGTCTCTCTGTTCTTATGTTACTGTGTACTTTTTTTTTTTTTTTTTGGACAGGATTTGGCTTTGTAGTTCAGGCTGGTCTTGAATTTAGCCTTGAATGTAGGCATTCTCCTCTGCTTCCTGAGTTCTGGGACGACAGGCATGAGCCACAATATCTATCACTGTACTATGTGATACTGATTGCTGGTGGGCATGAGTCACCATGCCTGGCATTGTTGTATGTGGTTCATGGGAATCAAACCAGGGAAACTTGTGCTTGCAAAGGAGGTGCAAGAATCACTGAGATCAATCCTGGCCCTGTTACTGTGTACGTCTTATCAGGTACTATTGTCTATCTTTATATATTTTTGTTATTAAACTATAAATTCATTAAAGGTAACTATTTTTATTTTTTACTTATGATTTATTTCCAATGCCAAAAACACATAATATTCAACTAAAGGTGAAAAAATAAAGGTTGAAAAATATAAAGTATTCTACAGAGTAAATTATTGAGTCTTGAGGGGTACGTGGATATTTATTGTCTTGGACAATTTATAAGTTAGATAACTGTTTCTATTACTTACCAAAATATGCCAATCAGGTCACTCCAAAAACTTAATATAAAAATTTCTAGTTAAAAATATTTATCTGAAGGAGTCAATCTGATCAAATATTTAGTGTTCCAAAAGGTATTGAGGAAGACTGGGAAAGACGGAAATAAAAGAATTCAGAGGATGAGTTTAGCAAAAATTTTCAGCACATCATAAAACTTTCAGGAAGTACCAATGTAGGGGCTTCCTGGACTGAAGAAAGGAATGTGTGGCTTCAAGCTCCTTGCAACACGTTTAGTATTATTCTTATAGATAGAAATATGGAAATAAGATAAATTCATCAAATGGTTTCAAAGTGAACAATCATGACATATAAGAGACATAAGCTTGAAACAAGGCCTCTAATTTCATGTCACAGACTATCCTTGTGTACTCTTTCACATTTGTAGTTAATGTACTTGAGTTTATTTAACAATATTTCTGAAAATTTTCAGAAGATAATTACTATAATGGATTTATGTTGGCATATACCACTGACATATAATAGTGTCATAATATAATATTATATAATAGTATACATAGGAGGGAAATAATTTAAGCTACTTGCATATTAGAAAAAAATATTTGGCTTTGAAAGTTAGTTCAACTTAACTTAAAAGTATAAAAATAAATAAACTAGTACATTATTTTTCTGCAGTGTATTAGCTAGGTCTAATTTAGTCCATTTCTACAGTTAGGAAAAAATATATATACTATAAAAACTAATAGCTTCTGAGTAAGTCATTAGAAAAGATATAAGAGCTAGATCTTGTACAAAGAAAATATCTGAGATAAGAAGAAAACCATGTCACATCAGGGGGATTAGTACAGAAAAAGGAAAGTTCTGAAAGCTGATTATGAAAGTATACACTGTGATTTCAGCATACAAGCAAAAAAATCCCCCTGCTGACCCTGAAAGATCTAGAAGTCAGTGTGCAGGCTGGACTTGCTGCAACAACAAGGTACAGAGGAGGTTTTTGAGGGCTTGTTGATGTTAGATGTTTAAACTTTTGCCCAGATTATTTCAGGATAGTTTCCTTTCCTGGCCCGGAGAGCTTATAGATGATACGCTATTTCTCTACAGAAACCTTTCTATACATAATATCTTCTCAACTCACTCTTACACACAACTGCATTTGTCTCACTATTCCCACTTCTTTCAAATATGGGTTGTGAAATACTAGCTTAATGTTTAAAAAGATACTTCAAACAAGAAGCCACCTCTTGTCAACAATTTTCCCAGTGTTTACTTTGTACTTGCTTCCCTGGAAGAAAATTCTTTCTTTTGCCCTAAAAGCGAAAGTGAATGTTTCTACTTCATTTCCAAACTCTTGGTCTTCATTTGCATGTAATATTTTATTTGAACTTTCAAACTTGGGAAATGTACCATTCCTTACAGTAATTTAAAAGAATGTTTTGCTTCTAGCTTTCATATTACCTAAAGGATCTTAAAGAATCACTGTAGAATACGGACTCATAACCCTAAACCCTCTTTGCAGTAACTCAATTGATATCAACCTGCTTCTCCAAGGATTTTCAGTGGCCCCTCAGTTCATCTTTCTCAATCACCCTTTTGACTCATGGTTTCATCCAAAGTTTATGGAATCATTAATCTTACATATGTATCTCCAAGGTGCTAAATTTCCTTCCCATTCGCAACCTCAACATTATCAGTGTAAAATTTTACATCACCTACCGTTTCTAATTCCCTCTATTCACCTACAAAATCTCAATAACCGAAAGTGCAGTCCACAAACATGGGTGCATCTTGGAAACAACCCAGGTGTCCATCAACTGGAGACTGGATAAAAACGCTGTGGTTCTTCTACAGAATGGAGTGTTACTCTGCCATAAAAAATGATAAGTTTAAATAATTTATACTTAAATGGACATACCTTGAGGATATCCTCATAAGTGAAATAAATAGGGCACAGATAGGTACATATCGCATCTTTTCTCTGGTATGAGAAAATAAAGATGTAAATGAGTCCTAGGATTGTATGTTATATATTGTGAAATAGAAAATGCTCAAAGTAAAATAGGGTGAAGGGGGAAAAATAATGAGATATAACAAAAAATAAAGGAAATAAATTTTATGTATATGGGGGGGTGGTATGGTGGGTAGGGCTATAGGAAAAAAATGAGAATTAAGTTGTGTCTTATCCTGGTACAAATCCCCACTATGGAGTGCAATCATGATGCATATATGTAATGTACCAATAAAGATAATTTTAAAAAAAGAAAAAGAAATTGCGGTCTATAAAAATGTTGAATCCTGACTCTTTGAATTCAACTTTAGACCCTGCTCTATCCCTGCTCTATCACTCATGCTTAATTAATAATAAGATCCCTTTAATTATGATTTTTAGCTCTCTCCTCTTTCTTTTTCTACAGCAGCTGTTACAGTTCCAAGCTGTTACCATATCCCACTTAGACTATTAAAGTAACTACCTAATTAGGCTCCTTGCCTTCAGTCTTACCTGCTTTTAGTCCAGTTTCAACACTACTGGTCTAACAAGGGAATATGAAACATGGTAATATGCAGAGCATGATTTGACTATATTATGAAAGTAACTTCAATTAACCAGTAGTCTGGCTGGTCACTGTGTATAGGATATATTTAGTCTATAAAATAGTACATTCACCATTTCTATAATTACATTCCTATAAACTGGTTCTTCAGAAATTCATTTTTGTGAAAATTCTCTCTGACCTGAAGTGGAAAGGCATTTTGCTGAAGTATTTTGGAAAGTGCTATTGTTTCCTGTATTTGGTTAGCAGGTAGATCTAAAGCAATGTGCTCCAGGAGAGTGGAACTGATCCTGCTTCTCATCCCAGATTAAAGGATAAGTTGAAATACCCTGTTATAGAAAAGATATTTTTACCTCTCCTCTGACTCTTACTCTTTTTTTTCTCACTTTCGTGGGATTTTTGTTTTGTTTTCTTTTAAAATAGGGTCTTATTGGCCTTGCACTCACTATGTAACCCAGGGTATCCTCGAACTCATAGCAAACCTCCTGCTCAGCCTGCTGAGTGCTGGGGTCACAGATGTACAACACCATGCCTGGCACCTACCTTGCTCTTGCCACCAGTTAACAGCCAAGAAATTTATGCTGATAGTCACAAACTAAACAAACATCTGGATGTGAAAGTTAAAGAAGAAATAAATTAGTTTCTGGTCTTGTAACCTAGAAATGATGTTGAATTTAGTTCAAGACTGAGGAAGAAATTTCAGTCAGATCATGAATCCTTAGTAGCTAGGGAAAGAAGTAGTTTTGAGTCATACTGATCTCAGAAAGAAAAAAAAGGGGGGGGGGGTTCCCTGAGTCTTCTAACTTAGCTGGCTCTTGTTTCTAGCTATACCTTGAAGAAGTGTGCTAAACTTCAAAGATTTACACCTTAAAATTCATATCATTGTTGAACATCTTTTGTGCTTCATAAAAAAGAATTAAATTTAGCTGATCTCAAAAAGCATTAAACATCAGGGTTGAGTCCTAAGTTAAACATCATATCAAGAAAATAATGGTAGACATTATTTGAAACTTTGAAATTACCGAGGAAGAATTCTGGATGTGATCTTCACCTTCCAGCTCATATGATTCCATTAAGGTTTGTAGCTTTCTCTAACTTTCTGTAGTGAAGCCATTTTACATGTCTATGGAAGAGAAGGAAAATAAAAGCAGAGAGGTGAAGAACATAATGGCTCAGGAAGAAAGAGAAGATTAATTTTTCCCTGAAGAAAAGATAAAATCAGATACTATTATTGTATGGGATATTAAGCAGTTTTGTTAACAAATTACTGTTAGTATTTTTGAAGTCCTGATGGACAAATTCTCCAACTTTCTTTGGTAATTGTATCTTGCTCATGCTTTTACTTAATGAAAAAAAAATAAAATTACAATATCAGATCCTTATATAGACTGGGTCTTTTTGCCATTTTGAAAATCACACAGTTTTTCTGTGTCAGAATGTAAAGTGAGGAAATAACATATTCAGTGAACGCTCTGATAGGAGAGCAGAGGGGCTTCTCACATAGCCAGTGAATTGTGACTCAGTGACTTATTTCACACAGATATTGGCACATCAAGAAGATAAAGTGGGGGAAGTCTTGCCAAAGAAAACGATTTTACATCTCTACTATTTAGACATGTGGCTCTTCTAAACATAGAGAACTTTAATCAGAGTTTGCCTAAAGGCAGCAGGTGCTAAATATTTCTGATTACTTGATTTATATGTGAATATTTCTTGAAAGCTATTGAGGGTTGCCATTTCTTACCAAAGGTGTGAAAGTGTAGTGAGGAATTTTTTGCAAAGATTAATGTAGATTGGAGTATATATTACTACATTAACATCTCTTGGACATTTTAATGAATATTGCAGTGTATAATTTACCAAACAGCAAAAGAAAAGAAATGATTTTCCATTTCTCTTCTAATGAACTATCCTGTAATTGAGTATAATCACATGCAGTTTGATTCAACACATTTTTATGCACATACTCTGAATAATAAGGCAGTACGTTAGTTTCTGTGCTGTAAGTCAGCTTGAAATTAAGTAGAAAAAAATGAAATAAAAACAAGTACACTGCAAAGTGACACCTAATAATCTTAATATGCCTATCCTTCACTTATGGAACAGTAATTATATCATTTTATGATGTGATGTGATTATAAAGTCATGTGATTCATTTCTTTCTTTAAAATGTTAATTCAAATCAACTTGAGGCTGACAGGACACACTAGTATAAAAAATACTTTCAGTCTGCTCCAGGAACCCAGCATAGTGCCCCAGATGAGTGAAGCAATCAGAGAAGGTGCTCATAGCAAGACAGCAGGTGATTTCCACACCGCCTTCCTATATGGCACTGAATTCAACTTAATCCAAAGTGTGGAAAATAGACTATGAATTTATAGTCACCTTAGATGATTTTTTCTATATGTATCATAAAAAGGGGCTAAACTAAGAACTATATATTCTATTAAGTTTAAAGAGATACTTCTGATAACTTTTTAAGGCCAGGATCCCAAACATGAAATTGAATTAATTAGATATAGAGCAAATTAAACCATCAGCTTCCGGTTTTCTGATAGTGAAAACACTCAGGACATTACACAATCACACTGCCACACCGTGAGAAAGTTGGATATGAAAGTCTTCAAGCACAATAGAGACTTAGATGTAAAAATCTTGTAAGGAAGAGAAAGAATAATACAATTACTGATATAGACTAATGCCAATGAACGTTTCAGTTTTCTCCATAAATGCAAATGTATAATTTATATTACTATGAAAAATATAAATATCAGATATAGTACAATTGGTTTCTTCTTTATTTTTCTGCTTCTTTTGAAAAATAAGCATCAAGTTAAAAAATCATTATGGTTCAATTTCTGAAATGTCTGTCATTGAAAAATAAAGAAGTGATCATATTAGATTAAGTAACTGATTACTACAGGGAGAAAATAAAGGATTCATTCCACCAGGCACATCAAAAGCTTTGTAAAAGCTCTAATGATAGTCATGTACTCTAATGGAAGGATATAGAGGGCTCCAAAGTAAACTTTCTAATAGTAGACATATAGCCTCTGTAGAATAAAAAGGGAGCAGGAAAGAAAGTCCGGAGAAGTTATTCAGCAGGTATAAACCTCTTGTTACATAAGATGAATGAGACCTAGAGATCCTACCGGCCGGATAGTACCTATAATTGACAGTTTGCTGTTATGGACTTAAAATTTCATTAAGGAGTACAACTCAAGTTAAGTATTCTTACCACATCAAATAAAAAAAAGAGACATAGAGCACTGTGAGGTAATGACCATGTTTTGCTACACACCTCTGCAATCTCATAAAATAATATACGTAAGACATGGACAAGTTTTGCTTCTCTGTATATCAAGCATACTTCAATGAATCAGTTAAAAAATTAAAACATTAAAAAGAAACAGGGTGATGAGAATTCTAGAAGGAACTTAGAGCACAAACAGTCAAGAAGACAGTATTAAACAGACTGGTGCTGGGAGGAAGAGATTTTTCTACGCGAATGACACTGAGTGTGAAATAACACGGCAGTTTCGGAGAGCTCTTCGGATAGTTCGGGATTCTAGAGTATGAGACACTCACAATGACTGAGCCTAGAGAGATGAGGCACCTGTGTTTCTGTTAAGTGTTTCTCTGGTGTCCTGTGTCAGGCCTGACAGACCAGTCCCTACCTGTGTGAGCTGTCAGGTAACCAAGCAGGTAGAAGACTGATAGGAATGCTTTAAAAACATATGAATAAGTTTGATTTATTTCATATTTATACTTAACATGTTCATACTTGAGAGAAACAGAAAAGACTGGAGATAGGTAGATAGATAGATAGATAGATAGATAGATAGATAGATAGATAGATAGACAGACAAACAGACAGATAGATAGATAGATAGATCATCACAAGTAGAAGCAATAAAACAAGGAAGCAGGAAGGTTTGAGTTACATTGGAAATAGAAAGTGGCGGTCACGCAAATATGAGTTAAACTATGAAAAAGGAAGAATGAAATTATCTTCATTTGATAATGCAATTATTTTCCTATTTTTTAAAAATCTATCTTTTCAGGGAGATTTTTAAAAATATGTTTTATAATAATACTATCCAAGAAATGTATGTAAATATAATAAAAGCTAAGCTATTTCATTTCTCTGAAAAGCACAAAATGTTTAAAACAGAGTTTGATTTTAAACAGTAAAGAAAATAAGGTCATAGCTCACCCAAAGTATATGACTGATGCAAACATATGATTATATTAATATGCAAAATAAAATGTGCAAGCAAGTCCAAGTCAGCCTTCTTGGCAGAAGAAAGAGAAACCTAGTGAACACTAGTGATTTTCCCATGAAGCACTGAGTTTTCTGTAAACATTCCCCACAGGTAATCGGATGGTGTTGTCTTCCAAGAAATTCTTATCAGAAATGGAGAGGAGACTGAAAAACCTATTTTTAAAAAAATTTCAGCTCTTCTTTGTGTTGCTGAGAAATAAGAAAGTGTGTGACAGGTCAGGAATAAACCGGACTGAGCTTGCTAGTGACTTTGAAGTCTTTGGTTGAAGTCTGAAGGGTTTGGAGAAAGAAAGTGGGATCATGCAGGTGGTGTTCTCATCGCTTTATCTGATTGAAAAATGCATTTTTTAGACCAAGAAGCATTTGGAATTGAGTCTATAAAATGCCATAAAAATGAAAGTGATCTCTGTGCCACAGTTTATCACTTCAAAGTAGTACATGTCCCGAGGTGTGTGTGGGGGGGGAACATTGCATGAAAAATGAACAGATCCAAAACTTAGGTTGTTCTTCCCATGTGCTCCTCTCCACGGAACATCTCTCCGTTTATTCCAGTCGTCCTAATCATATAGATTACTCTTTTGCATACAAGTGCGAAGTTGCACTTTTCTATCCATAAATCGCACAAACCTGATAATGAGAGGGGCTGATGGATCACACCTTCCTTTGTATTTTTTGATTCAAATGAAGAGTCTTACACTATATATTAAAATGAAATGCACGGAGTATTAAACTTTTATGCTTAGGTTCAGAAATTGATTGGGCAAGTACAGAATGATGAAAAACAGGCTTAACTACATTTTAAGTCTTTAAAAAATAGCTTGGTGGATAAAAGTGTCTGTATACTTTCCTACAAGCCAACTGTGTGATGTGGTAGCCAAAAATATCCAATGAATCTTCAAACTACATTAGCAAAATTATAATGGCCAAGGAAAGTACAATAATAGTTCTCTGGCACCTTGTTCTGCCCAGACCACATATGGAGCAGGGTGTTAATTTCTTGCTCCTAGTATTGTTAATTATCATATAATCCCAAGAATATAATCAGCAGTTAAGCTCTATGGAAGCCATTGAATGTGAAGAATAGTTGTAAAAGAAAAATATCAATGGTTGTGCTCAATGTAAGCTAAGTATACAAGGGCAATATTTTGTACATCTTGAGTTCTCCATTAATACAAACACTTAATTTCAAGTCACCAAAGATATTCCTAGTAGAGATAGCTGGACACAAGCCACATTTGCCTGAGTCAGCCCCTACTAACTTATGAAAGTTACATGTTAAAAATTCCAAATTTTACTAGCTGATTTGATATATGATACCTACAAACTGCGGTATATTTACAAGAATAAAACTGGCAAACACTACATATCAAGACTTTTTTTTTTAATTTTGAAAGTAAACGTTCTAGCATATCATGGGACTTTTATAAATGATGTAGGTATAATGAAAAGATATTTTATCTTCCCACATATAAAAAAATTGTAAATGTATTCTTATGGAGAAAAATATAAACAGAACTTAAAAATAAAATGGGAAATGATTTCAGCCAGATTTGTGAAGGTATTTGGTGGTAAAATAACAAGAGAAAAGGAAGAAGAAATAATGGGATAGTGGATTATATTCCACACCAGTGGAGAAACAGATCTAAAATGAATTTACAGCTATTTGTATTTAAGACCTGTATGAAATGTTTCTTTCTCAGAGAAAATCTCAGTAATTTAGGAATGTCAGTTCCTTTTTAAAAACATAGTTTTATTAAAGTACAACTGAATAAAATTTATATCCATAAATTGCTAAATGGGTTAATCACAAACCGAATCTAAGAAATTGCACTATATATTAAAAGTTCTGATTCATGCTCACTGTATTTTTCACATTTAAATGTAAATGCTTCATGAGCTTGTTAATTTTTGCAACATGAATTTATAATCTTCATTCTGTAATTTAGGGAGGGACTAATTATTTCTACATTTAATCACAAGCACAAATTACCTTAGTTCTTGGGGAATTTGAAAGGACTTTCATATGGGTGGCCCTTTTGATATCTAGTTAATTAGCCTCTGGCTTGGATCTCTTTGCTAAAATAGCCCCATTACAATGTTCAATAAAAAAGAAAGTCTTATAATCCTTCCTATCATAAAAACTTAACCACTCTACATTTCGAAGTGTAATGATTCTAAAATGTTAAAAAGATAATGCTTCCAAAACATCTTTAATTGCTATGTGAAAGTTTAATAAACTTATGTAGCTATTTCTTTTCAAAGAGAGAAAGAAAACTTCCAATTTAATATCTTTCATTTGCCTCCATTTTAATGGTACAATAAACAAAAATCAAAACAAATAAACAGACAAACAAAAAACCTTAGTACAGTATGTAGCTTCTTCTGTCAGTGACTATAACTCTATAAATATCTCTTGTTCTGGTGATAAGTCCCAGCATGACTTGTATTTTACAACTACTTTCAAGTTAAATAAAATTCTCCTATTTATTAAACCCTTAATTATAAACCTTCTATTTCACTTTTTGTATACAGAAACGCACCTATAGAGTCATATATAATTCCAGACACATACAATATATTCAAGAAAGGCTTTGGAATAGAGTCACTATAGTCATTTTTCTCTTAAATGACAAAAGCAACATCCTCTTTCTTTGTGGATGAATCTATAAAGGACAGAAAACCATCTGGCTATTATTCTGACCATATGGTTTAATAAACAGTATAATTTTATTTAACATAAAAATAGTTATTACTTTTCTACAGTCCTCAGTTAAAGCTTTGGTTTGAAATTTCAAATGTTTTAGACACAAGTTGTCATGACTTTTTTCTGTACAATGGAATTTTCAAAGACTAAATATATTTACAATTATTTCACCAAAAATAAATTTTGTACAAATATTACACATATATTCACGTTGACTTTCACACACATGTGTAAATAGATACATATATAAAATTATAGATCACTACACGAATATTTAAATATATATTTAAGTATATTCTGTGCAAATATATATTTATAAATATTCAATAAGTATTTACAGAGTTAATAAGTAAATGGTTTAACAAATATTTATATATGTCATAAAATATAAGACTTAAATTAGACAGATAGATATATAGAGAAAAGTCCCTGTCCTAACGCTGTTAAAAGACATTATCATTGAATGAAAAATATAACTGAAACTTGACTTTTTTTAATACAAAAAGACAATGATCTCTGTGGAAGAAAAATATGAAAGGGTTAGGCATTCTAGATTGGATGAAGGAAAGGGCCAGATTCCAGTATCTTTCTGGTGAGTCAGCAGTTTTTTAAGGGAGCCCAGGTGAAGTGTAAGAAAGAGAGGCGCCATGGATATGCTAAAGCCAGAGCTAAAATGTGACAGTGTTTCTGTCCACAGAGATATGAAAGTGGGGAGAGTAGGAAATTGGGGAGAAAATACACCAACCACATGAATTTGGATAATCTGAAATAGATAAGATCAAGTATAAAACCCCTTTGACAGGATAACTGGTACATAGATGTCAGGAGAGAATGATGGAGGAGCTTCAGGCTTTGTTCTAGTGGAATCAGAAAGGGGTGATATTCCTCTCCTCTGTAACTGTACATTGTACAAAACATAGGATGTCGGATATTTGCCTCTTACCTAATTTAGAAATAATATTATACATGTAACAAGAAATTTTCTTAGTGTAGTACAAAATTCTAAGGAAAGATGTTTTTCAGAAAACTGATAAATGCTTTTATGGTGTTGGAGTTAGGAATTCAACGTGTTCAATACTATGCACTTTCTAACTTGTGTTTGTATAAGTTGTGAATCTTCCACTGGATAATATAATAGAATTGTTTTCAATTGTAATTGAGTAAAATTCATCATTTTACTAATTAAACACCAGGTTGATCTGACATCTCCATTGTTCATATGAAATAACTTATTGACCAAATTAATAAAAGCTTATTTTACAAAGAATCTTGTAAAACCACCAATGAGAACAAATGTTTCCTGAATCCATTACAATACACAGCTCTGTACAGACACAGGTGCACCATGTTCTAAGCAGAGCAAGGTACAAAGAACAGAACCACAGTTCCCACCCCTGCAGCTCACACTGGGCAGACCTGAGCAGTTAGAGGAAACCAAAGCAAAAGTGTCCTCAGAGCTTTCCAGAAGAATAACCTACTTGGGGGAAGAGACATAATGATTAATTCTAAAACGTGATTGAGGTCAACATACTTAAGGATGGAAATGAATGTAAAAATTACTATTCTTTATTTTTGTTTAGGCTTTCTTGTTGGGTTTTCTATCCCTGTTATAGAGCCAGTTTTCTGAACTAATGTGAATAGGCTGGGAACAAGCAGATTATATTCTTCTTCGTCTGTCTTTTTTTTTTTTTTTTTTTTTTTTTTTTGCGAGAGGGTCTCACTTTGTAGTTCAGGCTGACCCTGAGCTCAGCCTCAAACTCACAGCAATCCTCTTGCCTCTGCCTTCTGAGTGCTGGGATTACAGGCATGAGCCACCACACCTAGCACTGTGGTATATGGTACTAATTGCTGTTGGGCATGAGTCTCCACACCCAGTATTGTTGTCTGTGGTTACCATTGATTAAACCTGGGCCCTGGAATTTGCAAAACAGGAGCTGGAACCACTGAGCTAAATCCCCCGGCCCTCGTCTCTAACTTTTTATTTTTCATCTTTAAATTTTTAGAGATAAGCAGAAAATCTCTTTTTCTGAATGAAGTTGAGTATCAGCCAATGTTTTTATAAAATTTTTCATTAATCCAAAAATCCAAGTCTTTGTGTGTAAAAAATGGAGCCCCTTAACCAATTTAAATCTTCTCTTCTACTTGTGGTCCTGGCTTTCACAACCTACACAAGGGAAGAAAGGCTTAATCCCACTCCCCACTTGGTATGCTTACATCACCCTTAGGCACTTTTTACTTCAAATTTTGCTCCATGAGTTCTTACCTTGTACCAGTACAGGGAACCAGAGAAGTGGATGGGCAGGAAAGGTCTTCATTCCATGATAGGTTCACTTGTAACTTCATGTTGCATCTTTTGTGTTTTTATTTTTCTCTCAGGCTGTTTACAGGTTGCCTTCTGATGACTGTACTTCTGAGACCATAATGGAGAGACAGCTCACCTGTAGGGCTCGCAGCAATTTCCACCTGTGTGTTCCATGAGTTCATTAACTTGGGCACAGCAGGACCGTTTACTTGATGAAAATTGGCAAATGTTACAATCACATTTTTAAGCAATATATTGATGGCCTGGCCCTGATGATTTTTTGGACAGAAATCAGGTGTTGCTGCAACACTATAAATTGCTTCTTCAAGGCCCTTTCTCACGCTTCTGCCTAAGGATTGTAGGGGCAGTGATTTTATACAGAAATCATTATCATTTTAACTTCAGAAACAATGTAAACTGTAAAAGACATTCCTGAAAAGGGTTCCCTCATTTGGAGAAACAAAGGAAGACACAATGCACACATGAACCTTTTCATAAAATTTCTCCCTAACAGCATCTGACATTTCATTACATTTTCTTAGGTGTTTCTTCTAGAACAAATGTAAATTAGAATTGAGTCTGAAGGAGCAACTTCTGGCTGCTCCTTTACAGGTGTTTTTCACTAGATCAGTATTATCCAATAGGGCTTCTGATGATGATGAAGGGAATATTCTAAATCTACCTTGTTTAATAGGAATGAAATCTAGTGCATGTGACTATTTGCACTTTACATGTGACTGATACAATTGGATAATTAAAATTTTAATTTTACTTAATTTATATTTGCATTTGTATGGATAGATGAGAACAGAGACAACTCTTAGTGGAAATCTAGCCCACTTATAAATCTGCTTTATAAATCTTATTTAACTACCTTCATAATGGCAGGGAAATTGACAACTATTGTATTGTTTAACTTCTTGGGGGATTTGGCTGAAACTGAGACAACAGTAAGTCACACATAACTAGATATTTTTGTAAACAAAATCCAATTATCTATCAACTATAAAATGTATTATTCAGAAAGTACTTTAATTCCATGAGAAAAAATTAGGTTTAACAGCTTTACACATTGAAATTGAAATTGAATCATATTAATGTGATCTTAACAGAAAAAAAAGAAAAATGCATTCCAAAAATAATGTACGAGTAGTGTATTCAAGACTGCAGGCAACATAATGGTAGGAAAAAGCATAAGCTGTGCTCTGCTCTCAAATATTCAGTGTCTAAATTAAAATAGAACATAAAAGTTTTTATCTATGAAAATTCTAATGCTCTATTAGAAATTTGCATATTCTTTTGAGGCAGCACAGTAACAACACTTATGAAACTAGACATGAGTTTTGATTTAGCAGTGGGCCACTGTGAAAAGAATAAATTTAGAAATCATATAGGTGTTGATTTGAATATCAATTTCTACTTATTGTATAATCATGAGTAAGTCATAACCCCTCAAGACTTTGGCTTCAGCATGTGAAAAGTAGAGTAATTTAAGGAAACATATGATTTATGAAAAATATCTCATGAATTTTGGTACATGATTGACACTAGAACGGTTTTAGAGCATTTACATAGTTCTACTATGGCTGATTATTCTACATGCTCAGTTATTTTATTACCTATTCTGCAAGAAGTCATCAAAAGCTTCATCTCTAAGGACTAGGACATTGAATAAATTACAGTTATTAAAATGAATATAATGTACAACCATAGTGTACTAGACAGTACGTAGAGAGCCCATAGTGTATAGATGATAAAAGAATTTAGCAAGAAACAAAGGTCATGGGAAAGACAAAGTTTTACGTAGATCACTGGGTACACTGTTGAGATGGATGTGGGAGAGATGCCAAGAGGCTGAATCACACTGAAACTGAGCATTTTAAAAAGGAAGTGAAGATATGGGAAAGGGTCTCAGCTGGCAAACATAGAATCTTTTTCTTTTCCTTTTTTTGAGGGGGGGGTGTACTGGAAATCAAACTCGGGCCCTTCTGTATTGTGAGGTAGGTGCAATACCGCTGAGCTAAATCCCCAGCCCAAATACAGAATCTTAGAAATGAAT
Organism: Petromus typicus; assembly: GCA_004026965.1. Taxonomy (NCBI): domain Eukaryota; kingdom Metazoa; phylum Chordata; class Mammalia; order Rodentia; family Petromuridae; genus Petromus; species Petromus typicus. The sequence continues at coordinate 21,465 of PVIR01008624.1, forward strand.
TTCTAGGACATCCTATTCTTCGTTCATCTCTCAGGAGTACCTGAATTATAGCTAAAGTAGTATATCACAGCTCAAAATTGACAAAAATTCCTCTTTTGGCTCCAGAAAGTGATATTTAAACTTACATAAAAGTATCCACATGTTTAAACCTTTTTGGAAAAAATTTCACCTTTGCTCAGGTGGAAAATGAGGTATTTTCTTTTTTTTTTTTTTTAATTTTTAAATCTTCATTGGTACATTACATATATGCATCATGATTGCACTCCATAATGAGGATTTGTACCAGTATAAGACACAACTTAATTCTCATTTTTTCCCATAGCCCTACCCACCCTACCACCCCCCATATACATAAAATTTGTTTCCTTACTTTTTTGTTACAATCTCAACATTTCCCCCCTTCTACCTTTATCTCCTGCTTTTTAAATTTCAGGTTGTTGGGACATATGTATAATACAGAAGGATTACATTCTCTGTAGGAAGTTGGCACAGATACCTGGCACATCTCCATCCCCTTTTGCTCTCCTCAATCCCTACTTCAGTCATCCCTTGAGTCTCTCCTATTTTTCATGAATGTTTATAGTCCCTAATGTTTACATTGCTTGTGCATAGCTGATTCCTGTGCATAATATGCCTCCATTCCTTTTTTGTACCCTTTATCCCTTATCCCTCTCTATTTCTTGCTTCCCTGCCCCTTTGATAGTGATCTATCCCCCTGTATCCTACTATCTATTTTTATGTTTCTCTTTACTTTTTCTCTATTTCATATCCCAAAATCAATGTGATATTTAAATCTGTGTGTCTGATATTCTTCACTTATACTATGTTCTTAAAGACTCCTGTAGTGTTTTCATTTCTCTTTCCTGAAGTGCTTTATGAGTTGGCATAGTTACGTGTGTGACATGGTACAAAGGTGAGAGATTACTTGGGGTCCATGTGCAGTTTAATTTCCAAGAAGACCCAGAGGGTTTCTTTCATCTGAGACTCCTGGAGTGAGACAATATCAGGCAAGAAAAAGGCCCCAGACTGAACTTTCTGTGGCTTTTTACTGATAGAACAGGAAGCAAAGATAAAAGACAAAAGAAGGAATTTCTGTGCGGGAATTCCTGTAGAAGATAGGGGAAGGATGAGGTGGTCTTCATGACTGACTTTAGGGAAAATGTAAGTAATAAATCAGAGTTCAGGGAGGACAAACACCAGAACATTTATTCCTTAAGGCAGTGTTTTAATCCTTCTTTGATGTCTGGCCCTGAAGGCTATTTTTTAATCTCTAACATGCATTTTAGATTTGGGGCTTGTGTTCCCCCCAGAACCATATCTCTGCATATCTATCTCATACTTACCTCTGGCCAGCACCGCCATAATGCTTGCCATACAGCATGTATATTGCCAAAGATGGTAAGGCCTCTAGAACTTTTGGTTCTTACTCTAATGATTTCACAATCTTAGAAGAAATCATCCTCTCTGTTGAAGGGTCAGATTTACAAATGACAAGGGCCCCGTCAGTCTTCTGTCATCTTTACTCATCTCAAGGGAAAAGCTTATTTTTACTCTCTCAAGGGAAAAGTGTGATATTATCCCAGTGTCTAGCATTTCAGTCACAGTGACAGGACTATTGTCTATACTAGAAGACAAGAAGAAGAATGACAGACCTATAAGTGAAGTGTACCAGATATAGTATAGACATCTCATCAGATAAATATGTTTTCTTTAATGTAGCTGGCTTTCCCAGATTTGACATTGTATGAATACATCCTCTAATGTAATATTGTCAAGCCATTCCAATACATCATTTTGAGAAAAACGCATAATACAGACTTTTCTCATTTAATGACCTAGTTCTAGCCCAGATGCTATATCAGTAATGAGTTAGTTGCTAAATCAGGCATTGAATATTGTATTCACATGACAATGACTAATGCAGAACTTAGAAATTGTTAAAGACAAATTAAACTTGATGACTTTACTTTTACTTTCATAACTCCTACATGTAGTAGTGTAAGGTATAACAGAACATAGAACTACACCAGCAAAAGCTACAGTATAAATGAGATGTACTATATACTAAAATAAATTGAAATTCTACAAATAAAATGCAAAAGAACTGCACACACAAGATAAGATTATCGTGAGTAGAAGCATCAGGTTTTAAGCATAAACAGTATCCACCAGTCATAAGTCTGAAAAGTTATTGAACAGATAGACATCTAAAAGAAAGCATGCCTGTATTGACTTACAAAAATTATCTTTGACAATTTTTAACTTGAATTTATTCTATAATAATTTAAAGTTTTGAAAACTTTCTCCTTCTACCTGGTAGTCTAACATTCCATAATGGAGTATCTATCTTTGTCTTTTGAAAAATTTATGATGTTATCTATGAACTCTTGATTAAGAAACATATCTTAAAGCTCCAGGAAATTTTCTTTTACTATAGTCTTAATAATTAATGCAATCTTCCTGCTGTCCTCAACCTTTCAATTTTTCTCTCTTCTGATTTTAGAACTCATAATATTCAGATATTAGATTTCCATAATTATCTTGAAGAATATTATGTATTTTATGTCCTACCCTTCATGTATTTTCCTTTTAGTGTTACTTTTTGAGACATATCATTTTTTTTTATTCACAGTAGTTAAGCTTAACTGCTAATTTGATTGGTTTGGGAGCTATTTAGGAGACTAGTGAATCACACTTTCAAGTATCTGAGTGTGTCACAATGATATAACCACAAATGTGATGTCTGGTCCTTGATCCCTTCCTCAGGGCATTGTTCCTGATGTCTGCATTCTGACCACCATGGACCCTGTAGTTTTATTCCTCCATGCCCTTCCACCATCATGATTCTTTCTTACAGATAGATGACCATGGACAGAATTCTCAGAAACAATGAGTCAAAATAAAACATCTTTCCTTCTTTCAGTTCTGAACATTAATTATAGTGTGGCAGCAAAAGAAAAACTGACAAATGCACCTACCAAATACATGAAATCCATAAAACATATAAGACATGTGGAATGTACTGTAAACATTATAAACCTATAGTTTAAACATACAATGTGTGAATATATATTATATATTAAAATATATGTGCACTTAATGTTGCTACCAGATTCATGATTCCTGAGAACAAATTCTTATTCTCTAAATCATATGTTTAAAAAGCTATTGGATTTTTTAACTGGGAATCAAAGTCAGGAACTTGCACTAGCCAGGCAGACACAGCACCACTGAGGCACAGAGCCCTGCCCTGCTGTTGCATCTCATACATCACCTTGTTTTACTGGAACCTCCACAATCAGCTCCAGCCTCCTGCTCAGTGTATTACACAAGGCTAAGGAAAGACTCAAAGACAGAATTAGAGCCAAGTAGGGACCCAGGATGCCCAAATGCTACTTAATTAGCAAAAGTCAGTCTGTGTCATTCATTTATATTAGAAATCAATTGGGATAAAGGTGAGCTATGTGAAAGGGTAGGACTATGTGTAAAAACGTCCCATCATTCAGTCTTTATGGCAAGACTTGCACAGGACAGAGATAAAACACTCCTGAATTAGGAATCAAAAAGATAGAACATAGAATCATAACTAGAATGCCTCCTTCTAGTTAGTTTTAATCATGGGATGGAATTTGAGGATTAGCTACTCTGACCCCAGCTATGATATTACCTCAGATTGAGCCCCATAGCTTCATAGACCATTTCTGTTTTTAGACATGGCCATTAATGGGAAGATCATGCTCACCCATACCTTACTACAGTGCTCGTGAGGTGCTTCGATGAGTCAGGTAGCTTCAATCAGAATGACTTCTCCAACTAAGCCGAATGAGGGGTTTAACTCTTTATAGCTGGATCTGCTTACAGCATGCTTTGGGTATAGTCAGTATTGTGGTTCTTAAATCTCCTCATTCTCTTTTTAGTTAGATTTCTTTCTTTTCTTTTTTGGCACATGTTAGATACACATTATGATCATGTTCACCATCGAGAATTGATACCTATATATGATGTATCCTGAGTTTTTCAGCTGCATCCAGGTGATCTGGGGTTGCAGGGCCTCTAGAGTATGGCTGGCTGAAATTGTTCTATGCTGGGCTAGGAACAGAATAAGCAGAAATAGACAAATGCATCCTCCAATACCTATTAAAAACAAAAGTGGACTTTGAGGTGAATGAAAGTCTAAAACTTTGCTCTGTTCTTGTACTTGAGAATAAAACTGGGCTGTCTGTTGAGCTATGGATAAGACCTTGATCAGGAAGCAGCAATTTCAGAAATAATGCTTTGAGGAAGGGCTGCTTGAACATATCTTTCAACATGTTCCCAGAGATGAGAGAATCTAGTACAAGGCAAAGAAGTCATACAAAAGCAAGATCTGTGTTTTAGCTCTTTTGGTTGAAAATTTTCAATTTGCTTTCATCTCCATAGTGCTACAATTTCTACAATACTAATCTGGATTTGTAATTTCAAATCAGTGTCTGGCTGGATTCTCAAACTCTTAATAGGTTTTTTTTTTTTTCCAATTATGTATAAAATAGATAGTGTGAATAAAGAATGGGTCTGGGAAAAAGACTCAACCACTCTACGGGAAATCAGTAATACTAAGGAAATTATTCCAATAATGATGAGTCCCACTATGTGTTGAACATGATGAGTCAAATGATCAAAGAAAAATGAAGGAAAAATGAGGTGGGAGAACGATACTACGGTCCTGTGAGGTTTACAGACAACCACATACCAGGCATCCTGCCCGTAATAATGACTCTTTGTGAACAGAGGATGTCTCCAGGCTTGACACGGTGAGTTAGGTAGCAATTATAACAAGAAAAGGAATGTGCTTGCCAAATAAAGGTACCACAGAAAAATACAGAAGGGTCATAAATACAAATATCTGTGGGAATGGTTTTATATAGAAGAACAAGGCAATCCTCCTGATTCAGTCTCCTAAAGTACTGGTGCTTCAGACATCCACCACCATGCTGGACTTGAATTTGCCATTTTGTTTTACCTTTTCTCAAAATTTTCCTTTCTTTCCTTTTAAAATTACAGCTTTACTGAACTAAAAGTTTCACACTCCACAATTTACAAACTTAAAGGGTAAAATTCCTTACATTTTAGCACACTGACCAAATTGCACAACTATGATCACAGTGAAATTTAAGGCTTTTTTTGTTATCCAAAGCAGAACACCCTACCCACTAACTATCCCAGTGAAACTGACATTTCAAACTAAATCTGAGGAGGTGATGGCAGAGGAAGCAAAGAACTATCAAAGAACTCCGGAACTAGATGAGTTAAATCATTAAAAATAGATATATTGGGTAATATTGGAATAATGGAAAGAAAACCTCAATATGGAATGTTATTCATTTGGGGCTACAATACACAGTGAGAAGATGGATAGACAAAGAGGTTGAAGGTTAATAAGTGGATGAGAAAAAACATGAAAGTTAAATGTGGATTCTGGAAAAAGGAACATCAAAAATGTGGGCTGAATAAAAGTGTGTTAGTAGCTTTCCCCATCACTGAGACACAATAACTGACACCCATATCTTAAGACATGATCTCTTGGCTCCAAAGTAGTAACAGCATGGTAGAAGATGCTGGTACATACAGCATCTCATGTTCCAGTCGCATTTAACAAGCCCTGCTCTGAGTGCAGGTGGCTTTGCCAGGACACTCCAGGTTCAAATCACACCACAACATTATAATGCTCAGTATCGCCTGAGGGATGTGGTCAGACACTGAAGATGACCAGATAAGGAAAGCAAAGGATTGTAAACTATCAGCTTAATACATTGCAACATATGCTGAACTTAGAGGTCGAAACAGTGAGGTCAAATTGATAACAATGTTTAGGGAATTCTAACTAAAGTTTAATTAAGAAGATATTGTCATAAAACAAAGGGCCTCATCTCTTCTGCTCTATCTCTAGTGTCTCCTAATGAAAATTTGAGGAGAAACTAAATGGCAGGTTCTGGGAATGTGATTTTCAGAGATCCAGTGTCAGCCTTGCTGTGGGTAGAATAGAGGACAGTTGAGCTGCCCAGGAGTCTTAGTGACTGTCTTGTTGTTGCAACAAAATACACTATAACTGTCAGGGCCTGAGCAGAGAAAAGCTGCTCATATTGTGATGGCCAGAAAGCAGAGAGTAAAAGGAAGGCACAAAAAGTGTGATAAACCTTTCCAGGCCACAGCCTCAGGGACCTGCATCTTCTGAAGAGGCTCCTCCTCCTAACAGCAGTTATAGTTACCCCATTAGTGAATCAATCAATCATCTTCCAAAAGAACTACTTATGAGCATATGAGACCTTTCAGGAAATCTGCATTGTAAAGCATAATATTACTTCCTTGCTCACCAAAATATGTCTCATTTGCACCTCTTTATAAAAAATGTTAGGACAGAGATGTGCAAATACTGTATCATTTCTCTAGTGTGAGAAACTGAAGGTATAAATGGGGTTCAGAACGCATGATAGATATTGTGTATAAGAAAATGCCTAAATGGAAAAGGTAATTGAGTGCAGGTGGAAGAAAGCAAGAAAAGGAAAGAAAACTTTTGATGGTAAAAAGGAAAAAACAGAAAAAAAAGTTTGTGTATATAGGGGGTTGTGTTTGAAGGGAGGGCAGAGGAATGGGAAAAAAATAAGAATCAAGATATCATGCATAGGTACAGATTCTCAATGAGGATTATGATCATACTGTATAATGTACCAATAAACTCAATTTATTATTTAAAAAATCAGTAGTCCATCTCTAAGAGAAGCCGAATTTTTAAGTTTCTGTATTTCTGAAAACTCCAAGTACAAATTCTCCTGTGAGCCTCAAAAGGAACACTTAGCTGTGATTCCCTGTAAAAATCAAAAATAAAGTTAAATATGCAGCGGTGTAAGTTAAACATCCCCATCCCAAGAGAATGAAATTTGGAGATAGAAAGTGAAAGATTAAAGTGGCATTGAAATCCAGCAAGGTGTACATTAAATCTCATAGTTCCATGCACAACACCTAGGGAAATTTGTGGAACACTGTGAGCCCCAAATCACCAAGGCATCTCTGTCTTGACAGCATTGCCAGTGACAAGCTTTATGGCTTCTCTTCTGTGTTGTTTGCTCATTGTCTGTGGTTTTGCACAGATGTTTTATATTCTAGGTTTCTCCTACTGTCTGGGATCTCCAAAGCACTTTTGATGTTATATATTTCTCTCTCTTGGGCACATTGCTTGGCTTCCCAGGCTCTTTTCTGAAATCTGAGTGGAATCTTGCCTTACTTCCCACCTTTTGCATTTTACTTGTCTATAGATTCAGCGTCATGTGGATGCTACCTCTTCAGTTCCAGCAGTAGCCAGGCCCTTCTGAATCATGGCTTCAGAGACTTTTGGACCTTTGAATCATTGAAAATCCTTAGGAATTAATTCCAGAAGTGGACTTTCTCAGATACAGGTCCCTGGGACTGTCTTCCAAGTAGCTGCTTTATGATTTTGTACCCTTAGCTAGCCATAGACTGGTTTTTCAGATTTCTGTGATACCTTCTATCCATCTTTCTCATTGTTCTGATGCAAAGTAGTGGAATTACTTGGCTTCTTCTTAATATTAACCTTTTCAACAATCAAGATCTCTTTGCCTCAAACTTTGTAAGACCCAACATTACAAGTTCCAGTTTTATATTTATAGGAGCTTTGTCTATTGGGGCCTTTGGGGTCCTCCCTTGATCTAAATCAGTGCAGTGAATCTATAGCATGTGTGTCACAGAGAACTGTTTATATCACTGAAAGCTCTAAAAGTTCACCATCGTTCATCTAAATTATAAGATCATGCCTCTACTATCTTTCTATTTTCTGAAATTAGGTTCCTATATCTATGGGGTTATTTCTATTTATTTATACAGCTTTTGTGAACTTATCTTCTTTAAATTTCTCTAATTTTTGAGGGTTTTGAGATAAGAAATAAAGCATATTTTTCAAACATCATGTTAATCTTCTGAACTCAATTCTCTTGCTTAAAAATTAGAATCATCTACTTGTAAGGATTCAGCTAAAACGTATATAAAAATTGTATACTGTGCTTAAAACTGTGTAACATGAATGTGAAGGGCAGTAGAGTGCTGACTTTTAAGAAATATATAAGTGGCTATTTCTCTTTGTAATTCTGTTATATGGAACAAATACTACCAAAAAACAACAACAACAGCAATAGATATTATTGTCAAAATTAAACAGCTTCCTTTGGCACCAGGATTCCTCTGAAGAAATTTTACACATTATGATTTTTAACTCAATAATCCCTATGGTCATCTTAATAGGCGCCACTTTATAATTGCTGTAGGCACAAGAAAATAGGCATTGAGAGGCTGAAGAGACTGGTGCACACCAGTCAGCAAAAAACCAGGCTTTGAATGCTAAGTTTGGCTCCAATGTCTCTACTTTAACCATTGGCACAGATAAATTTCACTAATTTGTGAAGTAGGGACAATTATCAGACTCATGTAAGAATTATATGAGAAAATGAATTGTAAAAGATATATAGCAAGAAGCAATTATTGAGCATCCTGAATATATGTTAAATATTATTTTCAACTATAAACTTTGAAACTCTTTTCAGTTTGCATATATTGTTTGCCTTAATTCTCCAGAGAGTTGTTTTAATAATCATTCCTAACTTGTTAATAATTTAGAAAAGTTTATTTTCCATTCTAACTCATTGGAAAGCATGCTTAAATCTATTGATTATCAGGGTTCATTTTTTAAATCTACAAAGCATCATAGTAGGTATGATTGGAATGTTCATCTTATGATTAAATATAAATTCACTTGATGGGTATTATTTCATATAATGTATTATTTCATATTCATTTGGGCCATTAAACAACCCTTCATTATGCATTTTTGCATATGTATCTGTGCCTGAACATACAGATATTTTTCCCTCTAATCTTCTTGTTCTGGCCTCCAGGGAAATAAAAACTCTGAATATTCCTTGAATAGATACATATATCTGCTAGACATCATACACACACGCATGATTCATTTAGACCTTTCGATAACTTCTGTGGTGGTGGATTGTGTTTTTTTCCTCTCTTTTTTTGGCCAAGATTTTTTTTTTCTTATGTTGTTGATGTTTATATTTATTGACTTAATGACAATGACGGCTTCACAGCTGTGTGCTAGACCTGTTCTAAACTCATCAAGATGCACACTATATATACACAGCTTTTTAAAGAAACAAGATATTTATACGGAACATGCCATGACACTAAAGGCTGCCCAATCATCCATGAGATCATGAAATCTGTCTGTATATTCTCCAGAAACACAATAACTGCATACAAGTACTAACATTTCAATGTTAATAGTCGGAGTAAAATAGTTACTCTCTGTTTTATTAGGTGGCTTCATCCAAAAAATGACTAAGGAAAACAGTTCCTCACACCAGAGTGTTTCTTCAGTGCAATGTGCACTGACATTCTCCTACGTTTTCTTTTCTGGAGTTTTAGTTTGTCAGATTTAGGAAAGCACTAGGTCTCCTCATCTTTACTTTACCAACTTGACAACTTTGGCCGCTTGACCCAACTTCACAAGCAATGAGTGAACCAATTCTCTTCTCTGTCTCTTTCTATATTTCTCCATTTCAAGTTTTCACTAGTACAGGATCCAATATATCTCCAGCATAATACTATTTAGTTTTTGTTAACCATTGGGTCACTTGACCAAGTTCTACCTGCTAGGTTAAAACTAAAGAGACAAGGAAAATACTATCAGTCTGAAAATAGACTTCATCATCTTATCTTTAATTTTACCTTAAGAATTCTGCTGCTTAACTGTACATATTTCTTAAGGGAAATACAGGAGTAAGAACCAAGAAAGACTGGAAAATACTCTCCTGAGCCTCTTCACCCTGCCATGGAATCATGTAGTCATTCAATAAGCAAAATTTTTTTGTCTTTTTCCAGTTAGTTTTACTTGTGAACATGACCAGATTTATAGTCCTGGAGACGTGATTGGTTCATGGGGGTCCTGTCCTCACCAGTGGACTAAATGATTGATATTCATGGCTCGATGTGTATTCAGGCGCTTAGGACAATGAAAGGAGGCAAGTCATGGGGCAGGGACAAGCTTGGGGAGGATATACTCTTGCCAGGTTCTGCTGACCTTCACTGTTTCTTGGCTGCTCTCCTGTAAGCAGTTTTGCTGCAGCCTGAGCTTCCTTAACATCTCTGTCTTGGAACCTACTAGATTTAGAACATCTGAAGCCACTAGTCATATAAACTTTTGCCTCTATAATTTTCAAGTGTTGGGCAGTTGGCTCAGCAAAGTGAAAGTGATGAATAAAACTATATAAGGCATTGTTGTCAAGTGTGGTTGAGTATAAAAATCAATCAGGACATGGCATCACATGGGTGCCAATTTGATTAGAAAATTGACCTTTCCTTGATACTGAATTTAACTCGTATCATTAAGGACATGAAAAATTGTATGTGTAGTTCTTTTAAAATAATAGAGTATCAAGCCATGAATATTTTAAAATTTGTTATTATCTGAAAAATCCAGAAGCAATTATAAGTTTAATGACAACCTGTCCTACTATTTTTTAAATGTCATTTGCTTTTAAAAAAGAAAAAAATGAGGGTCATGAGCATTGTTATGCTAATTAACCACTTCATTTGCAAGGATTTTTAAAATAATGTTGTTAAAGTTTAGGGCAAAAGAACAATGCCAATAAAATATCAAAAGGATGAAAAAATATTGAATGTAGAGAACTGAATAGTGATTTCATAAATATTGGTAAAATTTACATGAAAAATGTGGCTTTTAACTGTTCACTAAGCAAATGTAGCTCCTGACAAGCAAAATATAGAAATACAATAATGAACACTTTTTTGTAGACTATCCCACAGACTACTTTACAAACTCTCTAACTTACTCATTGCCTGGAATAACTATTATAGGCTCCATATCCAAAGCTTCTCAATAATGATAAGAATCAAGAGAGTTCTTTAGACTTGTCTGAGTCACAGGAACGTTCATAGAACTGAACTTCCGAGGCAACCTGAAAGTAGATGAAGAAGGAACAGACACCCAGGAAATAATCACCGGTAGCCAGTCTTGTGTTCTTGTCCTTTCTTATAGAAAGAAAAGAATATTCTTAACATAAAGCTTAGTAGTCAAAAGGTTGCACCGACTGATGTCAAAAGTCATGGAAAACCACTTGTTCGGAAAGCAGTGGAAAAGTCCATGAAATAGGAAACATTACAAGTGGAAAAGATGGAAACAGTCACAGGGTGAAAAATGAAAATCAAGTCATCATGTACTGGTACAAATTGTCAATGTTGAGTGTGATCACGATATGTATATAAAATGTACCTATTTTACAATAAATTATTTTTTTAAAAAGTCATGCAACTATGTTATTAAAGAAAAATGGAGATTTTTCAGTTAAAAATTGAAATGACGGGTTGAGGATTTAGCTCAGTAGGAGAATGCTTGTCTATCCAGCATGAGGTCCTGGGGTCAGACCTTAGCAAGAAAAAATTAAATTAAAAAAAAATGAAGGCAATTGAGCATAAAGATAGGGTAATGGCGGAGCACATGCAGCTAGCTCAGGAAAGATATGCTGAGTCCTGGAGAAGTTGGAGCACCCAATTTAGGCTTGGGCTTGGTTTCTCCTAGGTATTGCCTGCTGCTGAAGGACAATAGTTGTCAGTTTTCTGTGTTTCCATTTTCTCATGTGTAAAATGAGGATAATCGTTGGTGTCTTCATTGTAGGATTGTTGTGAAAATCTCGCTCTGTCATGTATACAAAGTGCTTAGACTATTGCCTGGCATGGGTGAATGCTAAATGTAGGCTGTTTATTATTTGTAGAAATGATGAGTAGCCTAGGATGTAATGGCAGATGTGGAATTTTGAAAGCGACTAGAGGGTCTGTAGTAACTATTCCTCATTGTGTTTTGCCCCCACAGCAGGTCATATATTTTTTAATTGTTTTATCAGCACCTATTAGTTGTATAGATTAATGGGCTGCATTCTGGCAGGTTCGTACAGGCTCATAATACCCCACGACTGATTTTCAATCCCCTTTTACTTTTTAGTAAACCATAGTGGATAGAATACAGAATAACCAACAAAGAGACTTTTTGTTTGGCTGTTTCATGTTTATTTATTAACTCATCACAAGAATTCTGTGAGGTCAATCTGTTCAACACAGAAATGGAGTAGGAAAGTTGGCATCAGGTGTCCAATGAGATATAGAAGATTATTCTAGACTGCACTAAAACAGAACGGATGCTACAGTCCCTATGAAGTGCTCCTCATTTTGTTCATGTATTCAAACTCTCAATTAAGAGCAAATTAGAGCATTATAATAGGTTATTGGGGAAACTCAGTTACTAATAACTCAGATCAGTGATATAGGATCGTGATGTGTCAGGAAAAGATCACCAAAGATCAACAGAAAAAGAAGGCTGAGTATGTAGAAGGGAACCCTCCACTGAAGGCAACCTTATGATGGTCATGAGCACGGGGTGACTCAGGCTTCATTGCAGGGCTCTGCCTGTGATGCACCCTCCTGACTGTCCACACATTATGCAGCAACAAAATTATGGAATGCATTTCCTTGGAGAAGAATAAGGCCCACACCTCCTGGCACATTAACCTTTCCATTTTCCTATTAACTTTTCTGCCTCCTGTTCACTTTCTTTTCCTTATTGCTCATAAACATTCAAATCTCTATAGCCTTTGCTGAAATTTGCAAGCTTTTTCAGAGCTGCAATCCCAGTTGGTATATCACTAGATTCTTTTTCCCTTATCTGGGATATGCAAGTAACCATCTGCCACTTGAAACTGTATTGTTGCCAGCGTCAACTGTTAGAGGTAAACTAGGAAGATTCAAATCTGTTAGAGGCCTGTAGAGAAGAAAACCAGTTTTAAATATTACTCAAGTTTGCTTTATATCAAAAACTTGACTGAAATCCAGTTGAGGAAGTAAAATAAAATAGCTAGGATTGGAAAACATTGATAACATTCCCTGTAACTATCCAGCCTAGATAGAAATGTCTTTCAAACATTTCATGTTATTGTGAACATAATACTATAAAGATGTGTGCTGAAAGTACCTCAGAAATGTTGGTCTTCAGAATCAAAATTATAGTCAAAGAAGTCCTCGATTGTATTTTAGCTATAGAATATGTTATTCTCCCAGAGAAGCTTATACATTACACTAATTTAAAATAACCAGAGACAGCCAATTTGTCCAATTAGATGCTTTTAACTTGAAATCATAACAATAAAATATGTTCTCCTTCTCAGATTTTAAGAGATCTCTATGAAGGAGCTATTCTTGCTAAGTAGATTTAATTATTGGCTCATAATCATACACAATGTGTATTTCTCAGGAAATTTGAATACAACTGATTAGTGTAAGTGCAAAGCAATTATTAAAGTACAAAAATGATTGTGGTGGTTTTTCTGGTAAAAGAATAATTTGAGGTTTACAACTCAAACCTACCACCAACATAAGATAAGAATACCAGTTTCATTATGAACATATGAGAAAGCTATTGCATGGAGGAGCAGAAAGAAAAAAAGTTCTTCTCTGTCTTCTACTTTACACACTCTATAACAAATTAGTCATAGAAAGCAAATTAAGAATTTATCTTGGCATCTCAGTCAATTACTCAATCACTTTCTCTAGACAGGACTCTAAACAATTCTAGAAAATAAATTCCAAATGAGTCATAAGACAATATAATTAGCATAAAGAAACCCCAAATTGTTCTGGAACTCCAGGGTTCATATGGCCAAATTGCTTGAAAAGGGAAATGCACAAAAATGTTTATATGTTATAAATCCCTAAGTATTGTGAAGATTTTAGTATTAAATATTTTGTCTTGCAGACTGGAACAGTGCTGAAGATGAAGTTCATTAAAAGGATTTTGTTTACTGATATCCTCCATGTCTTTAAAGTCTGTAAAATTTAAGAGTTTAAAATTTTGTTCTTTAGAACAAAAGGGAAAAAAAAAAGTGTGACTCTGAGGTTTCCATTTTTGGTAGAAGTGTGGTACGTAGTAGGATCTTAAAAGCTTTTGATTTTAATACAAGGTTCTACGTATAGATATACCAAGTACTGTGAACAGCCGAGGAAGGCCTAATTACAGTGCAATGCGAAAGAATAAGAGGAGAAAGAGTGAAGGAGGGAACACTGCTGAATTTTGCTATCAAAGTATTAAGCGCGCTAGGGCAGAGGTTCAAGAAGAAAACTAAATCAATTATTCTGATATGTGTAAAGCAGTACAGAGGAAATAAATGAAAATAGAATAGGAGACAAAGTCCTGGAACAGCATCTCACCGCGTTAGAAGTGCTGGAAATTAAAGGGGGAAAGACTAGCCTTAGAATGCTGGTCACGCCTACTTCCGGGCGTCACAGGTTCTCACGCAGCGCGATCAGGCGGAAGCAGAAGAACCGAGGCTGATAGATGGTGCAAAACGGAAAAAATAAAATAAAATAAATACAAATTGTGAACACAGAAAAAAGGCAAGAAGAAAACTTTCTGGTTTAATGAAAATTAGAATGGTGCAAATAACTTGAGAAGGTGGGAGATTGAACAGAGACCACAAAAAGTTACTAGGCAGCAATAATAAAATTTTTGAGTCCTTTAAGCCTTATTTTCTGATCTTCCCTCAACTCTCTCGTCTTTTATTTAGAACATAGAGCCCAAAGTTAAACACAGAATATTTGTCTCTATCATAAAGTCATATCATATTCCCAACTTGGGTTGTTCAGAGTATGTATCTGTGGGAAGCAACGCCACTATACTTATTTATTTATTTATTTATTTATTTATTTATTTATTTATTTATTTATTTATTGGACAAGGTCTCGTTTTGTGGTACAGTCTGGCCCTGAGCTCAGCCTCAAACTCACATCACAGCAGTCCTCCTGCCTCTGCCTCCCAAGTGCTAGGATTACAAGCGTGAGCCACCATGCTCGGCACTGTGGTATGTGGTACTGATTGCTGCTGGGCGTGAGTCTCCACGCCCAGTATTGTTATGTGGTTACCGGGGAATCGAACCCGGGTCCTTGCGCTTGCAAGACAGGCGCTGGAACTACTGTGCTCTTTTTAAAAACTTAATTCTTTATTGATACGTTTTAAATACACATCATGATCACTCTGCTCCTTAGAGCTCACATTAAATATTTTACAAATGTAACAGAACTGATGCATACAATAATGCCCTTCTATTTTCTGTGGTTTGCATTTCCTGTTTTAAACAGCAGTCCAATACTAAGTGGAAAAAGCAGGAAATGAGCAATTCCTAAATTTTAAATCATATGCCAGTGTGAGTCACACATCTCATGCTGTTCTGCACACACATCTCATGCCGTTCTGTGGGATGTCACCTAGGAAGTGAACTATTCCTTTATTTAATGTATACACAAAGTACACACCCCATCCAGTGGCCACTTAGCCATCTCAGTCATCAGATCATGGTGGCATACTACTTGTGTTCAAGTAAACTCTGTTTAATGACCACAGAAAACAAGAGAAATTATATCAGCAATTGGTTATGCCAAAGAGAGGTCAGTACCTACCTCCTTTAGTTTAAAAGGTGACTTATAAGAAAAAAAAAGATACTCTAGAAGATCTATGTCAAAATGATTCTTCTTTATGTAAGCTTTATGAATAAAGAAAAGGAAATTCATGTTAATCTTATCACTGCACCTCAAACTGCAAAAGTTGCAATCACAGTGCTTGAAAGTTATTTAAAGAAGATGTAAAGGCATTAAAATTGGGTGTGAAGGGCTAGGGGATTAGCTCAGTGGTACTGTTAGCTTGTCTTGCCATCACAAGGTCCTGAGTCTCAGAAAATAATTGTGTAAGAATGTACTGTATAAGTAAAAATATAATACAGGAAAGGTTCAGTACTACCTGTGAGCTGAGACACCCACTGGAAGTCCACGAATACCACCTTGTGTATAAGGAGGGACAAGTATCACAGTTGAATTTGCTGCTACTCTTCCTACATCACGAGTGGCCATCTTCAGGACCAGTACTTGACACTGACTGAGTGCACTGAATTCAGTGAAATGACAGTGAATTCAGTGAAATCGCTGAAATGAATTCAGTGAAATCACACTTTCTGCTGGATGATAGCCCTTCCTGAGTAACACACTTTTCCAGATTGTCACTAATTTGCAATTTTGAACAACAATGTGATTCAGAACTAACATTTGACAAAAATGCAGAATCAGAAAATTACACCCATATTTTCTCTTCTTGCTCACTCAAAGCATGTCATAGGAGACTTCTCTGACCTTCTACAGCAGCAGATCAGACACCCTTTATTGGATTTCAAATGTTTCCACCAGATATTCAGTGAGAAGGAGCATGTATCATAATTGTCAAAACTTCAGAGATTCCACCTGAAAAAATAGACCTTGCTGTTTCCTCTGATTTATCACCCGTGAGTCACAGTCTTTTGTCTTCCGATTATACTTTTGCAAATCTATCCAAAAGATGTGGTTTTATTTTCTGTTTGCTTGTGTCTTCATTTCTGAAGAGTCACATGTCACATAAAACTTATGTTGAGTATGGTCATACGTTTTCCTGCTGTGAATGTGTTTTTAACAAAGGACTCTCAGTCATAAACCTAATGTAGAAAGGTGATCTCTTCTTCTTTAGAACATTTAAGTCAGTACATTTTGCTTTTAGTATCCTTTTTGTGATTGTAAAGCATAGGGTAAAATACTCTCAACAAAAAGTCTGAAGACAACAGCTCTTTGGGTACCTTCAACTCCTAAGAATGAAAGCATTTTTTCAGGAAAGTATTTTATTTAAGTTGTTTGGATTTGACTCCTCTCACTACCTGAACAAAAACAGAAGGTGAAAACAGAAAATAGAAATAGTGAACAATGCACCTAAAAATGATTTATAGGATACATCAATTCAGCCCTTTCAACTTGACATAAGATTATCAATAATACCATAGTGATCTAGTTACAAAGTAAACAAATCTGGCAGTATAAGAACATCAAAACTATTCATGGTTCAGTATGTTGTTATTTGAGGATCATCCTCCCAGAGCTTTCAGTTTTGAAAGAAGAATGAGAAAGTTGTCCACCAGGATTTATTACCTCTGCCGTAGGCTGAATTGTGTGCCCTCAAAGCATATGCAAGGAACCCTTTTCCTTTGATACCACAGATTATGAATATATTTGGAAGTAGGACTTTTAAAGGTGCACTTTAAATTAAAATTAAAATGACGATCTTAGACACGGCCAATACAATGGGATGATATCTTTTTAGAATGGAGAAATTAGGAAGATATAGTGAATAGTAGAGTACTTGCCTCGCAGATGCAAAGTGCTAGCTTCAACAGCTACTGTCAGAAGAGGAGGAAGAAGGAGGAGGAAGAGGGGAAGAGGAAGAAGATGTGGAGAGGAAGAAGAAGAGAAAGAAGAAAAAGAAAAATAGGACACAAACAACACTTTCATCTTAAAATGAACCAGAAAAAGCTGAATATGAACTACTAACCAATCATAAGGAACATTTTACTTCAAGCTTTCCCATCTACAGATTCTATAGAAATCATCTATAGCTGAAGCATTTCTGAAGCTTTCTCTCATTTCCTCTAAAACTTTTCCCCTTTCATGTTCTGCCTTGGAGTCTGAAAAAACGCAAATGGTTGGTTCTATGGGAAAAAATGAGAATTAAGTAATTAAGTTGTGTCTTATACTGGTACAAATCCCCATTATGGAGTGCAATCATGATGTGTATATTTAATGTACCAATAAAGATAAAAAAAAAAAAAACGCAAATGGTGAGGGAGACTTTCTTTCTACAGAAAAACAAATAGAATTTTCTTGATCTTCTATAAAGTTTTCAGGTAAATGAGGCAAAAAACCCCTCGAATTTATGAATACTTGTGGATGGCTATTTCTATGAGTTTATTTCCAGTGGATGATTGACATAACTATAACTGTTCAATGTCCAAAACAAATGAATATTTTATAATGAAATCCTCCACTCTATAACATTTGTCCATTTGTGAAAGAATGGAGATGGTACAAATTATATTTCATAATGAGCAGTAATATTCAATTTGGCACATCTGTGATTCTCTAAAGAAAAAACTACTGCAAATACATATAAGGTGTAAAAGTAGCTGGTGAATAATTACAAATGTATTGTGTGTACCATCAATAGGGACTGAAGTTCACTTTCACAGTAAAATAAGCCAGCTTAATTTTACCTTTTCTCAAGAAATGACAGTGAATCACATGCTGTTAGGCAAAACTTTTGCAATTAAATATTTTCTTATATGTAACTGATATAGTGGATTTTTATATTCAAATATAGAATTTAATTGTTTTCTTCTGATTATTAATGAAAGGATTTACATTTCTTGCTTTTTAAATTTAATTCATAACTTTTTGCTGAGTAGAATTTCTATTGCATAACAAGAACATCAGAGGTACTTATGTAATACAATAATTCTGTGGATTAAAAACTGAATTTGTATAATTTAAAAGGATTAAACTGTTTTTTCAGGTTTACCAATTCAGTATTAATATTTAAAGAATAGAACAGTAACATTATGTTGTAGTTGTAGGCTTTGGTTTGACCTTTGTATTAAGTAAAATTTTGGAGTAAGTGAATTATATTTGGGGGACACATTTCATTGTTATATAATAAATTAAAGTAGATACTATCTACAAATTATATAAGATTTCATGTTTTTTCACACTAGAATTTCTTAAGAGATTTAAAATGTCCTTCGGATCGTAACTAAACTCTGGATGGGATCGCAGTGTCAGTATAAGTGGGAGGAGCTACCTATGTGAGCAGATTTACTACTACTGACTTATTTAGAAACCAATTAATTAGCTTGTAATTTCACAATCTCTGCCTGAGTCTTTCATTGTAAGGCTGCTTACACCAGTGTAAACTTCTGCATTAGAGCTGTACTGCTCAATACAGGAGCCAATAATCACATGTAACTGATCACTGAAGACACTACTGGGGTGACTGAAAACTGGAATTTCAGTTGTACTTGATTCTAATTTACTTCTGTGCTGAAGATGGAATCAAACTTCAGTCTCATAACAGGATGCTCAAATCTGAACTTATAAGTGGACCAATCCAATGATGAGTATAGTGACTGCAGGAGGTCACCACTTGTCCCGAGCACCATCTATGAACATATGAGACTTTGGGGGATACTGTAAATCTAAACTGTAACAGTGGTGTTCATGTCCAAAAGCAAGAAGCAAAGATTTTCAGTGCTTTCATAAGAAAATGATAAATGTCAGAGGACCAAAATATGCTTACCCTATTTGAACATTTTATTATTATATATAGTATATATTATATGTAATATATATTACTGTATATATATATGTATATCACAGGTTATTTATGCTTTGTATATGAGTTTAAGCGATCTTGATAATTGAGTTATTGAAAAACTATTTGGGATAATAGAGATACAATAATATATTGGTTTATGGGCAATTTCATTTATAAATAATTTGATTTGCAAACAAAAACATTTGACAAACTTTTGCTCTTATTTCCAAATTGTACATTAAGTGATAAACATGACTGCAGACATGTTTCTCCCACAAACACAAAGGTGGCCATCTGTATCAAACTCGTGGAACAAATTCATTTTGTGAACTGAGCTACCACTGTATATGACTCTATTATTATAATTATACATTTTATAACAATTAAATGTTAAGCACACATTACAAAGTTTGGTTCTGATGAAAAGGCTATAAGTTAAAGATAATATATTAAATATCAAAGATTTTGTGTAAACATAAAATATCTCAATAATTTGAGATTGAACACATGTAGAGATTTTTAGATACATAATTAAGGTTGAATTGCTGCTTTGTTTATTATTGTGACTAGTAAATTACTTAACTTCTTGGCTTAAACTCTATCATTTTGGGACAGCTCTGGTCTAATGCAGCCAACCCCCTGGTGCTTCAGATGGAAACACCATTTTTAGGCGTTCAGTTTGCCCATTTTAGACTCAGATGGCTGTCACTGCAGTACCCTGGGGCTTGGCCACAAACTCCTGCTAGACTTTCTCTGTCTTTAGCCTTCCATCTGTATTAAAGGAAACTCAACCTCACAATGTACCTCGATAAACTCATTGTGTTTGGTTTTCATTCATTAAGATGGATTGGAAGATTATAAACTTAGTCTATCATAAGTAGGATGAGAGAGGATAATAAAAAAATACTAAGCAAGTATTTTTGGTTAAAAAAACACCTAATTTTGTCAAATGAATGAATGATGTTGTGAATTGATGAACACAATTAAGAGTTACTGGACATAAGTAGGTGTATAAGTGAAACAAAATTACTTGCATTTTAACTTTCAGTTTTCCTCCCTGCTTGATTCCCAGTTGGTAAGTTACAAGGACAAATAATCAAAAGGAGTAACTAAAGCAAATCAATAATAGTAAAGTTGCGATTTATTATTCAGCTGTGATCTCCTTATACCAGAATAAGTCTTTTACTAATTTGTACTATATTTATTTGCAGATATTTTTTAGAAATCTTTTAGAAAAAAAACAAGATTGCAGCTAAGTTTGTGATAGCTGAATCTTAGAAATAGCCCAGATGTCCACCAACAGGAAACTAGATAAAGAATATACGATTTTTAAAAATAAAATAGAGTATTACACAGACATAAAGAATGAAAAATTTGAGTCATTTATACTCAAATGGATGTTCCTTGTGAACATATGCATAAGTGAAAAAAATAGGACACAGATATGTAAATACTGTGTCTTTGGTATGAAAAATTGAAGGTGTAAATGAATGACAAAATGTGTGATAGGTGATGCAACGTAGCAAGAAAATGGGCAAAGAGTAAAGGAAAAGAGTGAGTAAGGGAAAGTAAAGAAGGAAAAAAAATCAACAGTAAAAAAATAAAGGAAACAGGGCCAGGGAGTTAGCTCAGTGGTTCCGGCGCCTGTCTTGCAAGAGCAAGGACCCGGGTTCGATCCCCGGTAACCACATACAATACTGGGTGTGGAGACTCACACCCAGCAGTAACCAGTACCACATACCACAGTGCCGGGCGTGGTGGCTCACGCCTGTAATCCCAGCACTCGGGAGGCAGAGGCAGGAGGATTGTGATGTGAGTTTGAGGCTGAGCTCAGGGCCAACCTGAACCACAAAGCGAGACCCTGTCTCAAAAAACCTAAAAAAAATAAAAAATTTAAAAAAATAAAAAAAATAAAGGAAACAAAGCATATGTATATAAGGGGTGGGAAGGTGTAGGGAGGGCAGGGAAGAGGGGAAAAAATGAGAATCAAGATGTGTCATGTACAGGTACAAATTCCCAATGTTGAATGTGATCATGATGTATGTATAAAAAAACAAAAATCAAAACAAAAAATAGAAAAATAAGAATAAGTATATAGTTACTACACTGAAGATACAGACATTCTTATACATGCAGAAGGTACAGAATTCTTACACATTCTTCTCTTTGTATAAAGCAATATGTACCAGAGTTAACATAGAAAGTGTGTATTTAACAGTAGAGAAAGATCCAATCACTATGTACAGAAAGAAAGAGCATCGTTCTTGTGGTGTGAGATCGCTGTTCATAACCTTACACTCCAGGTCTGGAAGGAGAACTGAGAACCTCAATAAGGCTAAATCATTAATTTGCATTTAACTTTGTGTTATCACATACAACAAAAATCTGTTTCTACCTAGAAGAGACTGACTGGCCCTTTTAACCTCAGTTCAGATGTTATGAAACAAAGTTTTTAAAGACAATTTCCATTATACTGTTAGCATCTTTAATTATTAACTCCTTTTTAATAAGATAAAAACCAAAGAAATAATTTTCATGATTGCTTTTGAGATCAGCACTGATTCAAAAGAACAGAAATGCTCACAATTGCTCAATGACAAACTAGTTATGAACTCTAAAGTAATTATTTTTTGTATATAAAAGAAATTCAATTATTTTTTAAATTCATCAAATATTCTCTGGATGCTACATGTGGTTAAATATTTCATATTTAACAATACAAGGAATTGTTAGACTCTTCAAGCTTAATGCCTAAGTATTTAGTGACTAATACAAGAATTTATTAGTTGTCCTGTAAGCAGAAGAGTTAAAAAGATGAAAACACCCATTTACATATATTGTATTTTGCCTTTCTACACATCCACTCCTCATATCTTTCTCAATTGGGTTGTTCATATGTCCAAATGTTGCACATACTTCCTGACTCCAAATATAGACCCAGGAGTAATAATCCTTTGCTTATAAAACCACTTTTGGAGGGATAAAAGTGGATGCTTACAGAAGAGTAGAACAAAAGGATGGCCTTGGGAGTAAATGATGGATGGTTTCCACGTGGAAGACACAATATAAAGAGGAATACAGAGAGGGAATCTAAATCTCTTTTCAGTGCTGTGTCCTCCTAGTCCTGCTCTACTTAAACGTCCTCCAGTTGGAGTTAACTCTATCCATTCCACACAAACATGTAGACACTAGAAGGAAGAGAGGAGGGAAGCGGAAAGTAGAAGGAGAACTTGCTCCTCTTCATTCTCCAGCTTCACACACTCACCAAAACCCACATGATGCTTCTCTTATGATTCAACCTCATGTTTCTGACTTATTGAAATGAAAACATGTAATAGTAGTGATGTCTGAGGGCTGAGAAGAAAATTCCTACTCTCACGGTCCAGTCAGCAACCTCTGGCTGAGCCAAGGTCCATTGATGTCTAGGGACTATTAGCAGCTGCTGCCCTCTACCTGCTGAGTGCACTTTCCATTGCTTCAGCTGCCCTGGAACCTTTTGCAGAATGGAAGTTTTTATCCACCCAGCAATTAAAATGTCTAGAATATCAAGAGCCTCATGACGTTATCTCAACATTATAGCAGGGAGTTAGCACCCTGACCATGTGCCCTATTTATAACTCATTAAATTTGGAGTAATTAGGAGTTACTTAAGCAATATAAGAAAACTGTCTCCTACATGATTATTTTTAAATGTCCAGAAGTATAAATTAGTGCCAGGGATGTAGCTTAGTGGCACTGCACCTGCCTGGCAAGTGCGAGGTCCTGACTTCAATCACTAGTACTATAAAAATAAGCATAAAACTCTCCAGTTTTAATACTGTCTGCTTCAACTTCTGTTATTTTATTCCCTTTGCTTGGATTATTCTTACACTTAACTTTTTAGGAAATTTAAAACTAAAGAAATAACAACTAAATATTGTTCACTGTCGGCATTATTCTGTATTAATAAGAGCAGTGGTTGATCCACTGTATCATTATTATTCAAATTTTAATTCAAATCTTTATTGATACATTATCAATACACATCATCATCACATCCAACATTTGGAGTTTGTACTAGAATATGACATTACTTGATTCTCATTTTTCCCCTTCCTCCACCCACCCCCTATATACATAAGCTTTTTTTCCTTTTTTCTTTATCACTATCACATTCTTTTTCCCCTCATTTATTACCCCTACATCCTCTTTCCTTTTAAATATTTTCTATTTCACAATATCAATTACACATACAACAACTCATTTACACCTTCATTTTCTTATACCAATGAAAAGACATGATATTTACATATCTGTGACCCATTTAATTCACTTATGAGGATGTCCTCAAGGTACATCCATTTGAATATGAATGACTCAATCTTATCCCTTTTAATGGCAGAATAATACTCCACTCTATAAAAGAACCACATCTTTTTTATAAGTCTCCTATTGATGGACATTTTGTTTGTTTCCAAGATTTAGCAAACACAAATTGAGCTGCAATAAACATGGGTGCACATATGTCACTGCGATATGAATCTTTTAATTCTTTTGTGCATATACCTAGCAGAGTGATGGTTGGGTCAAATGAGATCTCCAATCCTAGCTTTGTGAGGAATCTCCACCCTAATTTCCACAGAGCTCATTTGAGTCTACACTTCCACCAACAGTGGAGAAGTGTTCCTTTTTCTCCGTAGCCTCGTCAACATTTGTTGCTGGCTAATTCTGAAATAGCAGCCATTCTTTATGGAGTAAAATGAAATCTCAGTGTTGTTTTCATCTGCATCTCTCCAATGACCAATGATGTTGAGCAGAGATTTCATATATCTTATTTTGCTTTGCTATTTCATTTAACAAGGCAGTCCCTGACCATATATATAGGGCAGGAATATTTTTGTTTATTAACTTCTTTCTTCCCTTCCAGTTTTCCTTTCTCTTTTTTTGCCATTCACCCTTTCTCTACTTAAATTAAAACTTGAAGGTAGAAATCATGGACTTCTTACACAGGATATAAAATAAAAATATTCAAAAACTAGTTCTACATGCTGAATTAAGCTCAAAATTTATAGTAGAGACACAATTTTCAAAGTAAATTTCTTATCTGCAAAAACTGTGTATTTTGTAACTCAAGAAAAGTGTCAGAACATGACTATTATATGAATCACATGACATCATAGAAGCTATAATGTAGCACAAAACTACTACAACCCAAGATTGGCCATGCAGGGTTGCCAGCAATAAGAAGGGATGAGAGCGAGGACAGGATTAGTGAGTGTAGTTTCATGTGGATGCAACAGATCTGAAAAGACAATGCTCATCGAGAATCTGTCAAACATACACAGTGGACATGCACCAAAGACTTACTTTATAATGTGAACTATCCCCAGAAGGTCATCTTTTTAGTATCCCAATGAATACAGTTCCTCAGTCTCATAGGAAGAATTCTCACACTTACTGTAGGGGCTGTGTATCACTTGCTGATAGACACTTAAGGAAGGAGAATGTCTAACTTTATCTCCTGAAAATGACCTATGTAATCAACACAAACTATCACTACCCCAAGTGCTATTAAACGTCTTCACCCCTGCGCCACCCAGAAAACCGAGCAGGAGCGGAGCCAGACTCCTAGGTGGGTAGTGAAAATCCAACAGAGAGGTGGTGTGAAAAGGAAGAAGTTCAGCACCTTTATTTGGTTGGGGCAGATAGAACTGGCTTAAAATTTAATTTTTCTTAATTAGCATACAAAGCAATTATGTATAATTTTCTCCTCTTCAGTTGCCTTCACAAAAACAACTGAATTTTCAATAAAAGTACATTCTGGGATGTTTTTATCATATAAATGAAGAGGTCCTAATAGTGAAGGTAAAGAAGTCACCATAAAATGCTTTAGAAACTTACTATGAATATACCTCGGAAGTGCTCCTGCCTCCCAGTTCTAACAAGTATCATTCATTTCTTTGTGATGGAAATATGGGATGGAGTAGTCCAAAGCTTTGCAGAATCTCTTAATCACTGGAGAACCTCCCATTTGAAAAATAAATGTCATTTATTCTTTGTTCAGCATAGGAGTTTGAAAGAATTGCTTTGTGTTTATAATTTTATTATTTATTCACTTATTATTTATTATCCAAAGATATGCACTCTTCATCTCTCAGTGGGACTGAGGAGGGTCCAGATGTTTCCTTTCTAGCATTTCCTCTGAGACTTCAGCTGGTTTTTGGTAAGCAAAACCTGAGATATTTATCATTGTTGGTGTTGTTTAATAATTGTTATTTGCCAGATTCATCAAACATCTTTTATATTGACCTATTAACCATTTAAATTAAGGCCATCTAATTCAACAATCTGGACAGTTCTCAGTCATGCAAAAACATTATTAATACTATCATCATACTGGCAATAATTATGGCATAAATCACATTTTAATGTATTTTAACTTTATAAGTCTTCATAAATATAAACTTTTTTATAATTCTGTCAAAATAGCCTCACAATCTAGAAAGAATAGACACAATTTATTAATAAAAAGAGAAAATCCAAGGAAGATTAAGAGAACTACCCAAGAACATATTGACAAAATTTGAATTTTATAGTATGTGACATTTTAGTTTATTGAAGATATTAGTAATCATTTCTTTGAAGCAAATAATACCATTCAGACCACATATAGTCAATCATATACACATACAACTAAAGGGCCATACACATACACTGAGTGTATTTACAGTCTTTATTTTTTTCCTTTGTTTATCTGTCTTGTCCTAAGGCAAAGTCCTTTTAAATTGTGAGATGTCTGGCCTTGAACTTGAGATCTTCTTGCCTCAGCTTTTCATGGTGGGATGATTAGCTGTACCACTGTAGCAGCTAGGGCCCTAGATGATTGATAATTTATTCTATTTAAAAAGGCTGTTTCTGAATTTGTTATCTCTAGAAAATTCTGTTTTACAAAAAAAAATGTTTAAAGACTTATCTTAAATATCAATTGGACTGGAATACTCAAAATGTTTTCTATTAGATAAATTATCCCATGCATAACATTTATTTTCAGTCATCAGGTGCTACTTTCCCTGTATGTCTAGACAGGTACATCTTAACATTAATGGGGGGTCTATTGCTTGATTGTTAGTTATCATTTTTAAAAGGTGTATGTGTATATATGTTAGCTCTGTGTGTGTGTGTGTGTGTGTGTGTGTGTGTGTGTTAATTTTTTGAGAGAAGATCGCTCTTTATAGTTCAGGCTGGCCTTGAACTCACTACTTAGCCCATGTTAGCCTTGAATTCACAGAGATCCTCCAGCCTCTGCCTTTGCCTCCTGGATGCCAGGATTACAGGGGTGAGCCACCATGTCCAGCACCCAGCACTTCGGATACTTTGAAAATGATGTTTTCCTGTTTTCTATAAATACTTATAGTGTAGACATAGTTTAAAATTTTAAAAAAAACACTATGTCTTCTAGGCTTACAGGAACTAATATCGCTCCCTCAAATATTCTTCTACTAAATTGTTTATTTTTCTCTCAGCTTCTATGTCATGATCTTTGCAGGCCAAGGCTACCCTGTCATTGCCCGATGTCAAGGAAACTTATATTATGACTTCATCTTTGATTCTCCTGGTATATATTAGCTTTTCTAATTTGTTAAATTGCTTGATTATATCTCTTTTACTGCCATAATATTCTAGTGACTTCTCAGTATGTTATTATAAAGATTTCTGAACTGTCCTAGCAGACAGAGATAAAATATCACTTATCTTTCTGTGTTAGCCTTTTGTAGCCTTCATAGACTAGGAAAACTTAGTGACTTATGTTAATGTCTGGAACCAAAACACTTGCAGTTTTTGAATGACTCGATGAACTTCCTGGATATGCAGAGTTTAGCGATTCACTTGACTGAATTCACCTTCTCTGGTGATTACTTTAGTGATGTTTTAAAACATCAATACAGGAAATATAAAAGCTACTGACTATATTTACAATTTTACTTCTGAAAATAAAACGTACTCACATCTTCATACATTTATGTGTGATTCCAAAAATTGATTTCTCTCTGAAGACCTGAGTCAGTGAGCTGGGCATCTGTTTCCAAGGAACGTCAAATCCAAGCCTCCTACAGACGGTTTGAGCAAACAACGCAACAGAATCGGACAGCCTATAACTGGGCCGTCTGTCTGTATGAAGTGAGCATTCAAATATTTTCTTAGTATTTTAAGGCCAGAGGAAACAGTATCCTAGAATTGCCTGTGGATTACTATTACCAAATTACTACCCATTTCCTTAAATACCCATTACCGTATTCAGGCAGGGAGTGGAAGGGGTAAAGCTGCTATGAATTGTACAGAGAAAAGCAAACACATTCTTAAAGTGATTATTCGTGACACAATATAAAAATTTCAATTCTTAAGAGCCATAACAAGAAAATTTTAATTAATACTAAGAATAAAATTTTGATGCCCTACTGATTATAATAGTAGTTTTTATTTTTAATCACACACATCATTAATATCACAAATATTTTTAGAAGAGGTACAATAAAGAATGATCCATGTTTTCAGTATAAATCTATAAAATATACCAATTAAATCAGTTAAAAAGTAAACTCCACAAAGGGAGAGGTTTTCTTCTGTTTTTACTTCCCTAAGGCCAGCAGATAGATGCTAGTTGATGCTCAATATGCATTTGTTCTGTGAGTGTGGGAAAACCAGCATGAGCTAAGATAATCAAGAATAAAGCCATATCTTCCAACATTAAGCTTCTGCAAAGATTTTACCTTTCCACTTTTGCAATGTTGTTTCCTTAAATAGAACATAGTCATGTCTGATGAGAATATGAGTGGTATACATGAAAATATGGCATTGGATGCGCTACTTGTTAGACATAAAATTAGACAGACAGTTTAATAATGAGACTGTCATGTTGATAAGGGACCAACTGTGATCATAGAATCATTCAGGAATTACCCAAGAACCCATACCCCAGAACCATGCAGAGTACATGAAAGGCTGGCTTCAAAATTCTAAGATGATGCGTGTACTTGTGGTGGCAACTTATTCATAAGATTTGCAACATTTGAGAAGATTTTATATTCAGAGTTGACTGGATTTCACAGAAAATTTATGAAAGAGCCACATCTTTGTAGATGAAAACAGATGCAATTGACTTGTACCAAATCCCATAACTAATAAAGAAACAAAAAATATGTGTGTGTTTTTATGTGAAAGCCATTGTCCTATATGTGACATGAGATACACAAACCACCAAAAGTCTTCCCTTTACCCATTTTTACTTCTGTCCCAGGTCTCCTACTTTTCCAGATATCCACTTCTTTGTTGCTTATTGTATTAATTTGTCTTTGCTATAACTTTATGCAGATGGAATCATACAGTAGGAAGGCTCTTCTTTCTCTGGCTTTTTCCATGTTATGTAATTATTTTAAGACTTGTCCATGCTGCACCCTGTGTCAATAATTTGTTTCTTTGTATCATGAGAGTACTATTGGTTTATTTCTTCACCTAGTGACAAATAGCATAATTGGTTCCAAGTTATAAATTTACATTTTTATAAAATTTATTTAATGTTCATATGTAGTATTTTAGGAGGATAAACACATAGGAATGAAATAGGAAAATTATTTGACAGGTTCATGTTTAAGTTTTTAAACAAACTTAATATTTTCCATACTTGTGGCATTCCATACTCCATCAGCAGAGGCACAGTTCCTCAGGTCCTTGTTGTGCTCAGTGTTTCCAATTTTAGTTCTCTCAGTAGCATTTGTGTGCAAAAAATGTGTTTTGGGCCAGGGATTTAACTCAGTGGTTCCGGCACCTGTCTTGCAAGTACAAGGGCCCAGGATCAATCCCCGGTAACCACATACCTATACTGTCATGGAGACTCATGCCCAGCAGCAACCAGTACCACATACCCCAGTGCCGGGCGTGGTGGCTCATGCCTGTAATCCCAGCACTCGGGAGGCAGAGGCAGAAGGATTGCTGTGATGTGAGTTTGAGGGTGAGCTCAGGGCCAGCCTGAACTACAAAGCAAGACCCTGTCTCAAAAAAAAAAAAAAAAAAAGAATGTGTCTTCTGCTATGGTTGGTGCCACTTTTATAAATGATAGCTCAGGCACATTGGTACATAGTGTAATTCTAAACTTTATACACAGTGCTATTTGATCTACTTCTTCTATCGGTCACTCAGAAGCACTGAAACCCATGAATATGATTTGGGATTTACCTTGTTTCTCTTTAAAATTCTGTCAGGTTTTGGCATATAAGTTTGGCAGCTCTAAAATGAAAGAATATTAAAGGTTGTCATTTTTCTCTTGACAGCTTGAGTCACCTGTCATACTTTGATAGCGTCCTTGGCTTTGGAAGTTACTACATTCAATATGAATATAATCAACTCATTTCAGGTGTACTGATTGTATGGTGTGTCTTTCCCCATCAATTTATCTTAACATTTTTGTATCTGTACTCAAAGTTAGTGTTTAAGTACAACACATGGCTGAATCTGGATTTTTAATCCCAACCCTTGGTCACTGTTTTTTATTGTAGTGTTTTTAAGAGGTACAGTTAAGGTATTCCTAGTAGAATTAGGATGAAATGTATCTTCTTAGTTATATTTGAAAGATCTACTGTCTGTCCTTTTACAGACAGTTTTCCTCTCTCTTAATTCCTATCTTTCAGTCAATAATTTCTTAATCCCCTGTCTTGCAAGTGAGTGTTTTCTCACTGTGTTTACTTAGCTGTTCCTCTGTGTCTATATAGAAATGATAAGAGGGAGTAAGAGAGAAAGACGGAGACAAGGAAGGAGGAAGGGAGGGAGAGGGAGAGAGAGAGAAACAGAGAGAGAGCTAGTGTCCCTTTCCTTGTCTCTATCATCACATCAAAAGTTGACACAATTTCATCCATAACAGTATAGATGCCTTTCTGATAAGACCCAAGTGACTCCTAAATATTAGATACCTCAGTACAAAAATACATAATAAAAACCTAGGAAATGTAAACACATTCCATGTGTAAAAAACTTAATGCAATATATATGTATGTGTATATAAACAGTATCTCTGGACCATAGTTAGAAGAGATTCAGGGGGCCAAGGTTTAGCTCACTGGTTCTGGTGCCTGCCTTGCAAGCCCAAAGGTCCTGGTTCAATCCCTGCTAACCACATAGAACAATGCCAGGCGTGCAGACTTATGCCCACCAGCAATCAGTACCACATACCACAGTGCCAGGAGTGGTGGCTTGTGCCTGTAATCCCAGCAATCTGGAGGCAGAGGCAGGAGGATTGCTGTGAGTTCTAGGATTGCCTGAGCTACATAGTGAGCTCAGGGCCAGCCTGAACTACAAAGAGAGATCTTGTCTCAAAAATAAATAAATAAAGATGAGAGAGAGAGAGAGAGGGATAGAGAGGAGGTTAATTTAGCTTGTACTGTATAATACAAGTGATTGGTAAATATATGTCTGCATTGTTTATAAACATCAAAATAAAAGTTTAATACACTGTAACTATCACAATAATGGTAAGTCCATTTGATCCTTAAAAAACACAAGTCATCATTAATTTTGCACTTCAGATGTAGGGATTTTTAATCAAGAGGTAAACGTAGTACTTGAAAATACAATGTTATTCTGGAAGTTAAGAGGAGTTATGACTTATTATTTTTAAAATGTTATGTGCAATCTCTTCATGATAGGAATATTACTTTTTCCTTCAATTTTTTTTTCTTTCTCAGTACCAGGCATCAAACTCATGACCTAGCACTATCCAGGCACACTGTGCCACTGAGCTACATCCCTGGTCCAGTGAGCCAAATCTCCAGCCCTTCCTTCTCGTTCCTTCCTCTAGCCTTCAATTCTTTTCTTTTATTATTTTTCCTGTTTCTTATATTCAGCTATGTTCCTTATATTTGAATATAATTTTGAGTTTCCTTTCTGTGATAGATCAGTCTGCTAGCATGTAGTTCATAAAACAATCTGCTAGTATTTTCAATTACTTTACTGAAATATTATAATCATGATTCCCTGGGACTGTTGTTGCCATTGGCAACAATGTTTGCGTGTTATGTACTTTCTCAGGCTTATCAACTCTGAAACAGCAGTTTACCTGAATTTGATAGTCATTTTAAAAGACCGTTCTCAGAAAATATTTAATACCCATGGAAACCATTATGAACAAAGAGACACAGATACTCTTGGACAAGAGAAGTGTTATACCAGGATGAGGTTGGGGATATTAAGACTGCACTCTTTGAGAGTGAATTTTAGGACACGTTTTTACTAAGCCAGCTTGTAAAGAATTATTAAAGCTATGATGAACCCAACATAATGAGCATATATACAGACAAATTTTATTCTATCCCAGAATGCAGGAAAAACTATTTTGCATGTTTTATTCTTTTCAAGCCATAAGTAGTCATTATCCCTTCTCATTCTGTCTCTGGTACTCTTCTATTTTTACTTTTTAAAAAATAATATTAGAATCTTATACTGAAAACTATCATATTTCACTGAACTTCTAGACTCAAAATATAGTTAAATAATGACAAATTTACTGAGCATGTATTGTAGAGATATGAATTTATTCATTTATTTATTCAGAAAATACTTATCAAGTTTATATTTTATGCTAGATACCAGGCTAGCTACAAATATCAGTACAGGGCCTGTTTGCTTTTTTTGGTTTTTTTGTTTGTTTGTTTGTTTTTTGAGATAAGATTTTTCTATGTAGCCCAGATTGGGCAGAAACTCATAGCAATTCTCCTGCCTCATCCTGTAAAATGCTGAGATTCCAGATGTGCACCATGGACTTGTTAAACTGTAGTCTTCTCTGGTGAAAAAAATGGCCATTAATCAAATAGTTATTAAAAAATAGTTATAACAACAAAAGGTAAATTTTAACTGTGACAAATCCTATGAAAAATAGGAATGCAGGTCTAGAAAACTTTAAATATGATGTATTGTTGTAGAATAAAATGTCAGTTAATGCTTCCTCATGGAACTACCACTTTACCATTAATCATCATTGGCAACTTCCTTGGCAAAGATATATCCAGCGGATTAGGGTATGTCTGAGCCTGTCATGCAGGAGTGACCTCTACATATGGTCTTTTGCACTCTTTTCATGTACTCTTCTCTACTCTGTTTCTTGTCCACCATGAACCAAGCACTTTTATTCTCTGCTTTTCATTTCTACCATGATGATTCTATTTTAGGTCTTTCTTACTATGCACTTTATCTGAAACCATGAGCTAAATTCTACATTTTGCCCTTTTAGTTTAAATGTTGAGTGTTGTGTCTCAGTGATGAGGATGTTAATACAGAAAACTGACACCAAGGGTGAGTTCCTTGCTAAGACTATCCCGGACCATGTTATCCAGAAGCCTTTGGAACTGGTTTCCTAGAAGTGTTTGGAAAGTTCTGAATACGCAGCTATAGAAATAAAGTAAGCATAAATTGTGAGAAATTCTAGTCATGATTCAGAGGAGCAGAGTATGAGAGAAATGTGGACATTATCAGTGAAGCTGTAGAGTTTTCAGTTGGGAACAAAGACTATTTTGGCAGCTGGATTGAAGACCATGTGTGTCATGCTCTGGCAGAAAATTTGTCTATGCTTTGCTCAAGTGTGGGAAACTTTGTCAGAGGCTAAATTTAATGGCAATAGACTAACTGATCTGGTAGAGGAAATTCCAAAAGAGCCCATTTTAGTTACTTTTCTCTCACTGGTGAAACGAAGTACCCAATGCACTGCATTAAATGTGCAAGGGTTTATTCAGCTCACAATTTGTAGAGGTTTTAGTCTGTAGTTGGCTGGCTCTGTGGCAGAGTGGCACATATCAAATGGGCATCACAGAGGAGAATCTGTGCATAGTGTCCACACAGCAAAGAAGCAACAAGGGAGGCTTATGGGTTCTTTCTGGCCCTTTAATTCTGACTACCTGGTTGAGGTCAATGCCAAACCAATCAGTGGACTGGTCTAGTTATCACATGTCCTTAATTACAGTACCACACATTTAAAATCCATCCATACCTGAAAATGCTCCCTATGGCTGCATGAAGATTTAGAGGACCTCTAGACCCAAACCAAAACAAAGCCCAATGTTCAGGCTGTATCATGAGTGCTTCTGGCTATAGCCATGATTCAAGGCAGCCTGTTTACTGTTCGAGTTGGGGGAAGATATTGGCATCATCTGCATGGTGCTGGTGAGATGGACATGCAAAACATAAGAGCTGTGGGGTCATGGAGGATTTCACAAAGACTTCAAATGAAGGCCTTGGGAAGCCAGGAAGTGATCTTCTGAGAGGGGAATAAGTGAGGCTGTGAAAGTACGGCCAAAAGTGGACTGAATATAGAGTTGAGAATATCAAACAAGGATTGTCACAGGTGGTCCACAGAAGGATCTCAGGACAGAGCCATGTGAGCTGCAATCAGTAACGCCATAGAACTGGTCATACCGGTCTTCACCCAAGATGTGGAGCTCACATCTCACCAAAACTTGCCCCAAGAACTATCTATAGAACTACAGGAGAGAATGTTTTCTCTGCTGGACTTCAGATTTCTTTGAATCATATTTCTTTGTACTTCTTTCTCATTCTTCTTCTTGTAATAGAGATGTTCAAATTCATCATTATTTGGGGGATTATGTAACTTCTAAGAAACTGTTCACAAGAAGTAGGTTTCTTTAAGTCTCTGAAGAGATTTGGATTAGGACTTATGAAAATGCTAGTATTGTTGAGTTTTAGAGAAAGGGATTGTTTTCTAGTTGTAGTCAGAATAGCTGGATTGTGTTATACATAATTATACTGTTGCTATTGTCTTTATTGCTTGGGTAAAGCAATTATGCAAAAACTAAGCTCTAACCTGACAAAGGCTAAAGCTAGACCTATCTTTTTCATCATGTACTAAACTAAAATCAAAGTGGATTAGAGACTAAATATTGAAACAGAAACACTAACCCTATTGGAAAAGAGATTAGACAAAACTCTTGGAAACATTGGCTTAGGGAAAGACTTTATAAACAAAATTTCTATAGCACAAGAACTAGCAGAAGGGATCAATAATTGGGGTCTCACCCTATTAAAAAGCTTCTGCACAACAAAAGAAACCAATGGCAGAATGAAAAGAAACCCAATAATATGAGAAAAATAATTTTACCAGCTGTTTCACAGATAAAGGCCTACTATCTAGAATATATAAAGAGTTTTAAAAAATAAATCCCCCAAAATTTAAAAATATAATTCAAAAATCGGCAACTGATATGAACAGAGACTTTTCAGAGGAAGAAGTAAAAGCAGCTAAGAAGCACATGAAGAAATTTTCAACATCACTGATCATTTGAGAGATGCAGATGCAAATAACTCTGAGATTCTATTTCACTCCACAAAGAATGACTGCTACCTTAAAATCAACCAGCAACAAATGCTGGTGAGGCCATGAAGAGAAAGGAACATTTTTCCACTGTTGGTGGGAATGTAGACTGATACAACCACTATGGAGATTAGGGAAGAGATTCCTCAAAAACTAGGATTTGTGGTCCCATTTGGCTCTGTTATACCCCTGCTAGGGATATACATGAAATAATTGAAAGATTCATATCAGAGCAATAAATCCATATTTATTGCAGCTCAGTTTGTGATAGCTATATCTTGGAAATAATACAAATGTCCATTAACTGGAGACTGAATAAAGAGGATGTGGTTTTTCTATAGAATGAAGTATTACTCTGCCATAAAGAATGAAAAGTTTAAGTCATTCATACTCAAATGAATTAATTCATACTCACTTTCCTTCAGGAAATCCTTATAAGTTAAATAAATGGGTCACAGATGTGTAAATACCATAATTTTTCTCTTACATGATAAACTAAAAATGCACATGAATTCTAAAATGTGTGTTAGATGTTGTACAATAGAAATTATTCAAAGGGAAAGGGCTAGGGGTAAGTAATAAGGGGAAAGAAAAAATTGTGATGGTAATAAAATTTGTGAAAATGCTTATGTATATAAGGAGTGGGGGGTTGTGGGGTAGGTAGAGAAATGGGAAAAAATGAGAATCAAGTCATGTCATATACCGGTACAAATTGTCAATATTCAGTGTGATCATGATATGTATATAAGATGTACCTATTTCACAATAAAAAAAAATCAAAATGAAAAAAAAGCCTGGCAGTGGGCCAGGGATTTAGCTTAGTGGTTCTAGTATCTGCCTGGCAATCATAATGTCCCAAGTTCAATCCCCGTTACCACACATCAGAATGCCGGGCATGGTGGCTCATGTCTGTAGTCCCATCACTTGGAGTCAGAGGCTTGAGGATTGCTGGGAGTTCGAGGCTCTCCTGGGCTAAACAGTGAGTTCAGGGCCCGCTTTAACTAGAAAATGAGACTCTGTCTCAAAAAAGCAAATAAACAAACAAACAAAAGAAATTTCTAGCAAGTTAATAGCAAATATTTCTAGGTGCATGTGGGCGAGCGATGGGGATATCTGGGGTACTGCACATATGATCCCATTACCCTTTAATTTTAACACTGTTATCTTGCATTGCTTCCCAGACACTATGAGGGAAGCACTATTGTTCCTCCTTCATGAGGTCTATGCCTCGGAGCCTGCTGAAGATGTACTGAATCTCCTGAACTGTGAGCTAAATTAAAACTTTTCTCCTTTAAATCTTGGTATTGGGTACCATGTCTCAGTGACCAGAAAGCTGCCTAATACAGCCACTTCAGTGAGACTTGGAAGACAACAGACAAAGGGCAGAGAAAGAAAGAAGCTATTTTCAGCAAAGGTAACAGATATCTTGAAGCAGCTAAAAATTATAAAAGAATAAAACACTCCGTGGAGTTATAGAATGTGCCTGCCAGCAAAACTGGAGTGAATCAGATGAAGTGAGAAAGAGGAGCCAGCCTTCACTTTATGAGGAAAAGTTTCATGAGATCGGGTGCAGAGGTGGCAACCCAAATATTAGAGATGTAACACTGATGTCATCATGAAGTGTGTGAATGCTTGGATCCAAAGACTCCCTAAAACTTAAAGTCACTGAGATTGTTTCATAGACTGTATGAAGAATAAGAGAAGAGATGGCATACAGGAACAACTCCTAGTTTCTTGTGCTTTGATCATGGATGTTCAGTGATGCCATTTTTGAAGATAAGAATATGAGAAAATGATCTCTGTAGGATTGAGTATAACTATACTTTTGATGTGAATCTTACTTTTATAGAACCTTCAGTTCAAAGAAAGAAACAGACATCAGCAAATATTTATTAATCACAATTGTGGTGTGCACCATAAAGACAAGGAATGTAAGCTGTCCTGGCAGAAAAGAAGACAAGATATAATTTAAGTGAAGGGACATCTATGTAAAATACTTTTGAAAGTTAATGCCAAAATGAAATGTAGAAAATTATCACTACACTAATTGCTTTAGTTTTTAGTTGACATGGGATTCGATTTTTTTAAAAAAATTTCATTTTCTTCATTGTTTTATTGGAATATTTCACATAGCATAATTTCAAATAATGGTTTATA
>PVIR01008625.1:0-56024 GCA_004026965.1 Petromus typicus
CACACCCAGCAGCAACCAGTACCACATACCACAGTGCCGGGCGTGGTGGCTCACGCCTGTCATCCCAGCACTCGGGAGGCAGAGGCAGGAGGATTGCTGTGATGTGAGTTGGAGGCTGAGCTCAGGGCCAGCCTGAACTACAAAGCGAGACCCTGTCTCAAAAAACCTAAAAAAAAAAAAATAATAATAATAATAAAATAAAATAAAAATAAAAAGAGAAATCACTATAGATCTGGGCCGCATTACATAGTTTTAGCTGGAGGCAGAGAGTCAAGTCAATAGCCCCCGAAGCTCACTCCGGGCAGGACACTGAGGCTGTAAACTACGTGCAACCCTAGACCAGCTACGCAAGGCCGTATGGGGGAGGAACTCCTCCATCTACTGTTTGAAGTTTGTCCCTCCTGCCCCTTTGCCCCAACTGCCACCATACCATTGCTTCAGCAGCTCAGCAAGAGCAGAATGTCGCCATCTCGTGGACACTGGGCAGCCCCCAACCCTCGCCCTTGGTATAGTGTTCAGAAAGCCTCATGTCCGCACCATCATCCGCTGATGGGAGTCAGATTTTTTGTCTGGAAATGAAATTGACTGAATGGAGACGGACCTAGCTTTTCCTCCTCTGAAAAGAGACAGAAGTTGCCATGGAGGATATGTCCCCAAGCTCACTGAAAAAATGGCGTAGAAGTCAGAGTTGAGAAACTTTTAACAAGGCCAGTGATAGCACCGGACAGTGTTTTAGGCAGAATTATGTTTAACTAAGACCTTGAGCCTTGGTTTGCCTGCAGGAGAGCCGACAAAGGAAACAGAACTCAAATCTTGGATCACATTCTTGATTCTCAGTAGATGATCAGAAATAAAGAATTTTACTTTCCTGAAAACTTTATTTTTATTCTTTAAAAGAGAGCCAGGCCAAATATCTACTGAATAATCCAAACTTAATATTGTGGGATAAAAGAGATTATGGCCTGAGCCAAGAACAAATAAAGAAAGATTTCCTTTGGGTTGGCACTACGCACAAGGAAAAGGGAGGAGGGGGGGAAAGGTGGGAAGGGAAGGGGAGGGGAGGGGAGGGGAGGGGAGGGGAGGAAGTTGCTGCACACTGGTAGTCAGGCCACTTAGAGTCTGTCCCGATCTGGAGAGCAGACTCAGCCAGTTCAGGCAGAAACATAGTTCAGAAGCAATGAAAAAGCCATAAAAATGCAGCCACGGAATAATTCATCTTCCGAGAAGACTCCTCTCTAGGAAGACGCATCAAGGATTGGAGGTCCTGGATGTCATCGGTTCTGATGCCCGGATTCCTCAGTGAGGAGTTAAGTGCTGCAGACCAAGAGACACTGAGAAAGAGAGAGAGACACAGAGACAGACAGAGAAGCAGAGGGAAAGAGTCAATGAAAGAGGAGAGATGAAGAAAGAACAGGAAGGGGACAGAGGAGAGAGAGAGAGAATCCGAGGGGACTGAGCAGGAGGGAAGAGAGTCGCATCAAGTGGCAAGCTCGCTAGACATTTCTTTGTGGTGCCGGGAACCGAACGCAGGTCTTGTGCACGCGAGACGCGCTCTCATGTCTATACTCCCAGCCCACCTAGATCGTCTTTGAGGAGAGAAGGGAAGACTTGAGGAGTGAGGAGCGCCTTCTCCTCCTGAAATACAGACGAGAAAATGTCTTCAAATGGAGCATGAAAGAATCCAATGCCGACCCTGAAGATGAAAGAAATCCGCAGAAAAACATCATACTTAAAGAGCTCCCTCACTGACTAGCTCACTGACAGTGTCCTCGTTCTCTGCCCGGTACTTTCCAGAGGAGCTACCCGGGAAGCGTGTTGGCCACAGAACAAAGCTGAGTTGTCTTCCACCTTGACGTGGCAACTGGCTCTGGTACTGGCTTCTAGACGAATTTCCCTAGAGCTGGAAGTAAGATCCCTTCTCCCACGCCCACCTTCCCTTCCATCTGGCCTCTGCTGGCTCCCTACTATCTATAGTACAGGGACAGTCAGCGTCCCTCCCAACTGGTGACATCTGTGAGTGTTAGGCTTCAAGGGGCTCCAGCCATTTTTCTGACTTTTACATAAAAGACACGGCCGCCGAGTCTCTCAGCCTCCCCCATGTAAAGGGACAGTGCAGACACAACTGAGCTGCATCACCCTGCATCTGCTCTTGGTCTTGGGAACAAACTCTCCGAGCCCCAGACGGGAGTGTGTGTGGCATTTGTGCTCCTCGGGGCTCTTGGTACACAGCCTTCTCTTCTGTCCTCTCTCTCCAAAGGCGTGGAATCCTTTGCTCGTCTTGTGTTTGAAAGTTACTCCTTTGAAAGCACCCTTGTATTTTGGGGGAGAAGGCAGGACTCAAAGACGGCCATGAGGGTTATAGGATGGAGGGGTTGGGGACCACTTCTCAATGCAGGGTGGCTCCGATGTCATGCAGTGCAGCAGTTTCTTGAGGCTGCTGTAACAAAACCAGTGCTTAAGACAACAGAAACTAGTTATGTCATGCAGCCAGGCTTTCAAAGTCCTAAGTCTCCCTGAGCCACACCGCTCCGGGGCTCAGTGCAGGCCTCTGCCTCTGCCTTCGCATGGCTGTCTTCTGGATCCACCTGTCAGAACACACCTGCTGGCATCTAAGGCTGCCCACGTAGCCCGGACCGGTGCCCATGTAAGGCGCCTTCTTTCAAACTTTGACGGAACCACAAGTACAAAAGCCCTGTTTTCTTGTAAAGAATCTCAGTTTCCAGGCATTCACTGTGGCTCCACAGGGGGAGGAGCACCTTTGGCAATCCACAAAATAAGGAGCAGAATCCAAACTGCTTTTGCATGGCCCATCATGTCTCATATGAATTCTGTGGTGAGCGGTGCAGCAAATATTCTTTTTTTTTTTTGAGACAAGGTCTCACTTTGTAATTCAGGCTGGCCCTGAGCTCACTATATAGCCCAGGCAAGCCTGGAACTTACAGCAATCCTGCTGTCTCTGCCTCCCGAGTGCTGGGATTATAGGTGTGAGTCACAGCATTGCAGTGTCTGGTCCTGATTGCTGATGAGCACAAGTCACCACGCCCGGCACTGTAGTATGTGGTTCTGATTACTGGTGGGCATGAGTCTCCAGACCCAGCATTGTTGTACTGGTTATGAGAACTGAACTTGGATCCTTGCGCTTGCAAGGCAGGCACCGGAACCACTGAGCTAAATCCTCAACCCAACAGCAAATATTCTTATTTGTGTTCTATAGATGAGGGCTTTAAAAATAAACTGCATTAATTTAAGGCATTTGGGGTTCAAGGAAAAATTGATCAGAAGATTTATATCAGTTGCAGCACTCTCTTGGCCCAGCCTCGTGGTCACCAAGAAAGGCTTCAGAGGAAAGACTTTGCTTCTAGAAGTTCAGGCTCTTATGTTAGCTTCTCCTTACATTCGCCAGCTCTGCCATAGTCCATAAAATTTGCTTTTATTACCTAACAAAACACCTTGTGCTTTATTAGGAATTGTAAAAAACACTAAGCATGGTGAGGTTTTGAAAACCCAGACACATTTCATGCTCCGACCAAAGAACTTGGCCTCCTTTGCAGTAGCGCATACGAGTTCATTGTTTCCTCAGCATTGGGGTTGAACTGAGGAGTACTCCACCCTGAGCTTTGTCTACAGCCTTTTTATTTTATGTTTTATCTTGAGACAGGGTCTCATTAAGCTATGCTACATGGGTCAGTCTTGTGGTTGTCTTGCCTCAGTGAAATTCTAGAAACCTTTGGAGTAGTAATTCTTACTCTTTGGCCTGCTTGGGAACCACCTAAAGGGTTTTCTAGAACTCTTAGTGGGTTTGTTTATTCAACAGATCTGAAATGGCACGTGAGAATTGGGTGTTTCTGTTAAGTTTGCCCCAGGGACCACCTTTTATGAATTGCTGGTCCAAGGCAATAGTTCCTGATTGATAGACCAGTCTCCAGGTTGCTGTATTATTTTATGAGCAGTTAAGTTTCATCTATTGGCTGAACAAATAAAACTACCATTATGTGGGCTTGTTTAAATATTTTGATATTGAAAAGAGATCCTCACTCTTAGAAAATTTTACTTATCCTTGAGTAAAAGCCAGAAACTCAATCGGGTTTTATTTCTTTTGCCTAGTGCTGGTCTATTGGCAGAAGCCCCTGCAGCCTTGTGTTGAGCGTGAGTCAAATTCCGCATTTTGGCTCAGTTGGAAAGAAGGCCACGATTTATTGGATCAATTTGTCTAGATGAAGTAGAGAGAACAACTACCTACACCATTATTTGCCAGGCTCTTTTCTTAGTATTGGAGTCATTACCATGTGAATACCTTGTATTCTCTTCCCCGCTGACTCTGTGCTCTTCCTCTAGTGCAGTTTCCTCTAGCCCAAGGTTTAGTGCCATTTCCTCCAGCTCAAGGTTCTGCAGATGAGCTGCCTCACCGGGGCCCTCACCCCCGGCCCGGCTCGCTCCTGCAGAGTGGCGCCCTCAGCTGTCTGCTCCACAGCTCCTGGGCAGTGTGCACCCGCCCCTTAGGGGATGTGTTCAACACCCTGCTCTCGGTTTTCCTTAAGCTGCTTTAACCTCTCCTTCATCAGCGGAGGTGTCCACTGCTCTTTCATCCTGGGGAAAGTTCCTGATTCCTCCCTTGTGCTCCTGAGCAGTGTCTGCTCTGCGGCTCAGTTCTGTTGATTCTGCCCCCAGACGGTGCCTGGAGTGATCTGCTCTCTTCCTCGCACTTACCCAGTCGCCATCCTCTCCCGTCTGCACTGAGCTGTATCTTCCTGCCCAGTCTGCCCATTTCTTGCCCAGTCTGCCCATTTCTATCTCGTTCACCTCTCCACTTCCAGCCTACACGGTTTCCGAGCCCCTAAGACCTTTGATAGTTTTCTGTTCGGCCCAAGGTAAAATTCCAGCATTATACGTGTGACCCAGGGTCCTGGGTTCCTCTCCACGCGGCTCCACCACCTCCCTGTGGCCTGTACACAGGCAACACCCGCCTCTTGCTCAGTTGCATGGATATCTCTGGCTCCTCCCACTCAGCAGCTAGGCCCGGCCTGCGGGGGCCCAGTGACGTCAGCGATGGACAGTGAGCTGAAACACCTCACCAGCCGTGCTCGCCTCTGCTGCCTGCGCAGTTCCTATTTCTTCCCCTATGGGATCTGCCCAACACTAAAACGTGTGTCTAGTGCCAGGCAAAGAGGGTTGAAGACAAGTGGTACATGCTGTCGTTTACGCCAGCTCCTCTGTCTGAGATCCCGCGTGGGAACTCTACCCGGGCAGCCGCCCGCTGAGGCCCCAGGAGACCAGTCTTCTGGCTGCGCTGGTGAGCTCTGTGGTGTCGCAGAGGGATCACGTTGCCTCTGACGCCTGACCGCAGTGTACATTTGGGAAAAGGGAGCTCGCTGGGGAAGAGTTGGACTCTCTCCACTCCCTAGATTAGTTTGGGGTTTGTACTTTCAAAGTTTTATAATTCCCTAGGCATTTTTAACATCATCCACAGTTTGACTCCACACTCTCCAGCCCAGAGTTGAGAGAGGATAAAGCGCATCTTATTTTGAAGACCGGCATTGGGGGAAATGGCAGGCGGATGTCACAGCAAAGTGGGTGCTGGCGGAGCCCGGGAGGAGAAGGTATGGACCAAAAGCAGCGTCCCCGTGAGTCCCGTGCAGGGTGCAGGACCTCGGCTGGGGCTGAGGGTCTCTCTGCTGTTCTCCCCCTGCCAGGTCTCTCAGAAAAAAATTCTTCCAGCAATACTGTCGGGGGCCATCACTCCAGCTCTGGAGAGTTTGTCAATCTCAAGACTGACAGAGGGGCGGAGACTGTCAGTCATAGAAACCAGACCGAAGGCCCCTAAGCTCACTTAACACCTGCCTTTGTTATAATTTCTCTTTGACTTTTAAGGGCATCGGTGGCGAAGAAATTCCACTTTATAGACAGAATTGGTATCTGGACGATGTCTGCTCACACAGCCTCTTCCTTTAAAAGAAATATTCTGTTCTCAGAGCACCCGAGGCCTAGAGCTGCCATGAACTGCGTCTCTCCAGATCTGCACAGTGAAACCCTGACTCCCAATGTGACTGGCTTTGGAAGTGGTGCCTCTAAGAAAGTAGTGAGGGCTAAATGAGGTCTAGATGAACCCCAGTTCAATTAGTGTCCATAAGAAGAAACCTGAAGACCGGGAATTTAGCCCAGCGGTTCCAGTGCCTGCCTTGGAAGCTCAGAGGCCGGGTTCAGTCCCTGGAAACCACATAAACAAGAAGAGGCCTGAGGGTCTCTGTCTCAGTCTCTCATGTCTCTATATTTCTCCTTACACACGCACACACAGATGCACATACACAGACACACACACATAGCAGAGACCCTTGGACACAGGGTAAGAAGACAGCCACAGGTGAGCAGGGAGCCAGACCATATCAGAAAATGCCTCCTCTGTCCCCTGAACTTGGCTTCCTGCCCGAGAGCTGGGAAGAGGTCCGTGCCATTGCTGCAGCTAACCGGTCAGTCTGCCGTGCTGTGAGGGCAGCCCAAGCAGACAGACACAGGGCCAGCGGACCTTTCCCTCAGCTTCTTTCCAAAACAGGGGTCTTGGGTTCTGTATTATTGCTGCAGGTTTACTGGCCTCATTTGTAAAGGTTCAGTAACTGGGAACAAATTTAAGTTCCTATCTCCCAAGGAGGTGGCAGTAGCTGAGAATTTTGACACCTGTTATGGCGTGTATCTAGATGTCGCCCGGAGCCTCACATGGTCACGGGGGTTCAGGTGGGATCTAGGGTGTCTGATACTGAGACAAGGGGATGCGATCACCAAATCAGCCCACTGGTTGGTTTGGCATAGTTCTGGGTAGGATTAAACGTCTGAGTGTTAGGGCAAATGGCCCATCTAAAATATAAGACATGGAAAGAGGGCTAGTGTGTTCTCTCCTGCCTGCTTGCCATAGACTATTTCTCTCCTGTGATGCCCCTCTGCCATGCTATGCTCCTTGGAGCAGCCAACCATGGACTGAACCTCTACAAACCGTAAGCCAAATGAACCCTTCCTACCTTAACTTGTGGGTATTTTGTCCACCAGAAAAATAACTAAGAAACACCCTTCAAATAAAACATCCCCAGAGCCACTTCCTCCCCCACTTCCAGGATGGCCTAGGCTGGTACATGGACTGGCTCAGATTACAAAGAAAGAGGGAGAGCAGAAGGGAAAGTAGTGGGAAGCCAGGGACAGTCTACAGACTTGGAGACAAGT
The DNA here is from genome assembly GCA_004026965.1 of Petromus typicus. Lineage (NCBI taxonomy): Eukaryota > Metazoa > Chordata > Mammalia > Rodentia > Petromuridae > Petromus > Petromus typicus. The sequence goes on from PVIR01008625.1 coordinate 7,207, forward strand.
CATTGACTTATCCACATCTTATGAGCCTTATACCTAACAAGACACTACTAGGGAAGCAAGCTAAGTAAGATGGTCCCTTCCCTCTACTGAACTCCACATCAGAGGGCCCAGAAAAGGTGCAAATGCACTAGTTCACGTTAGTGTGTAAGTTTTTGCTATGAAACTTGACTTGTAAAATTGTCTGGCTTATAGTTTTGTTTCTTTTCAAAAGCTTATTACTATTCAACTTTTTAAAGTATTCAGGGGGCACAAAGGAGCAGATTTCACCTAGAAATGACCTTCCCAAGGAGCTAGAATTAGCTAATGAGAAATCTTCAGAATTCTGAACTAAGCTAACTATCATTATTTATCGATCTAATCTCTGCCAGCTGAGCAAATAATGTAAATGCTCGGCCACTCGGGAAATGAGCCTCTGACTGAAGAGGCATCGTTGCAGGGCTAGCACCCTTGGAGTCAGTCTGTGAAGATCCTCTTCCTCCCTTTTCCTGCCCTAATTTCTCCCTTGTTTCCATCTCTCTCTCTCTCTCTCTCTCTCTCTCTCTCTCTGTCTCTCTCTCTCCTTCTTTCCCTTTTCTCTCTTCCTCTTCCCTCTTTTTTCCTGACACTTAAGGTAGAAAACCCTGAATTATTTTATTTTGTTAATGAGATGATCCCAATTCTCCAAGAAAAGAGAAGATCTAAGCACCAGCAAGGAAACAGAATAAAAATACTAACTTGGATGATCAGGGTAGGATGTCTGACTCTGATAGGAGAAAGAAGGGACAGGCAGAGCTGGAGCTCCGGCAGGACCTTCCTGACCCTGGTCAGCTCCTCCTGGAGATTACTGGTTTCTGACTTTCCTTCTCAAGCCAAGAAATTTAGTCACAATGATCCCAGACTATAACTAGGTGTTCACATTTCTTTATATAGCATGAATTATTAAAGTTGATGTAAACATATTATTAGATTGTTCATGACTAAATATGAACTGCTATTCATGCATTATAGTATCAAAAACAGCTGCTGTTTGTAGGAAAGAGGTGGGCCAGGTGTGATCACGGGAAACTGTAAGAGTTGGGAGCGGTGGCCTGTTGGGAGGTGTCCCCGGAGGTGAGATGATGCTTGACAGGAAATGCCAAGCACAGTTACCCTCCTGGAAAAGGCCACGCCAGTCCCCGGAGCTGGGTTGGCTGCATGGGAAGTGTTCACAACACTCAGGTGCCAGCTAGGCAGAGCCCGGGCATGAAAGTTAACTGCTTTAAGGCGCTTCTCCCTCCCCGCCCCAGCACTGGGGCATCCTGGGGGTGAGCCTGGCTTGTGAGGAGATGAGGACTTGCAGTGATGGGGGAGGGGCATCTGCTGGAAGGGGGGACCCTGAAAAGAAGGGAGGCACCAACAAGTCTGAAGGAAGAATCAACAAAGCAAAACAAAGAGCAGAATCGTGCAGCCTGTTAAACACCTACATGAAAATCCGTTAAACACCTACATGCAAATCTGTTGGAGATGAAAGGGTATAGGGAGAGGCAGAAACAGTAAAGTCCAATCAAGACAGAGGTAGGAGTGTCTTCACAGGGGTCCCCAACACACCGAGGAGCTGTGGCTGGGGCCAGGGCAGTACGGCACATGAGGATCTCCAAGCAGCCATTTCTGCCCAAGAAACTGATGGGTTTCTGGTCCAAGAACTGCTTCCTTTAGGACCCTGAGAGGATTTGTTTGAGGGCAGGTGGTGAGGGGGAGCCTGTGAGGGACCCTGCAGTGCCTTGGGTGCAGATGGATCTAATTTAGCCCTCTGGGGTCACCAGATAATTGGAAGTCGAAGAACTCAGGGCTGCCCCAATGGTAGAACACTAGCTTGTGCTCATCCACTAGGAGCTGCGTGTGTGACCTCAGTCACGCAGGAGGCTGAAATACGATGACAAGTTTGATCCCATTGTGAGCAACATAACAACTTAGCAAGATCTTGTCTGAAAAATAAAAAAGTCCAGTAATGTAGTGCAGTTGTCCCTGGGTTCAGTCCCCACCACCCCAAAAAGAACCCGTGAGCCGAGGTTCCCAGCCAGTGGCACCTACTCCGTGTCCTGTACAACTTCACTTACAGAGCACAACTTAAACGATAAAAGCAAGAACTTCAAGACGGGGCCAGCAGAGTGTTCAGCCCAAGGCTCTGAGTATGGAGCTCTGTGTGACTACACACGTTCTACACAAGGCCTGTCTAGAAGTGTTATAGTGTCGAAGTAAACATAGTTGTTTTTGTTACTTATTACCATGACTCTAATAATAGAAAAATCATTGCCAGGTAGCGCTGTCCAGGGGTCTGAGGTGCACTGAAGAATTGGGCCTTGTTGGATTATAGGCAAAACCAGTTGACTTCCTGTTAGGCAGTCATGGCTTGGCAGTCCATGGCTCGCAAAGTGGAAATGACCGAATTATTCCATTCAGAGTGTGATGCTCAGGAAGCCGAGGTTTGGGACATAGACTGGCTACTGCTTTGGAAAGTCACGGGTTGCATCAGGAAGTCTAGGAGCATGAGAGAGTGCTTGCTTCTGAAAGCACAGAATAAGGGAAATCTCTTCTCAGGGCGCATGAAGCAGCTGAAAGAATTTCTGTGACTGGTACGATGTCTCTTAGGTCGTGAAGACTCGGGCTCAGACAGAAACATTTTCACAGTTTGATTCTGTGTGCTGCCAACTTATCACTATCGAATTCGCAACCTCATGAGATGTCCCAAGTGGAGTTTAAGGTGGGATTAGGAATGGCTGGGAAGCTGAGTTTAGAATGGTTCACGTGGGAATGATAACTTCATTCAGAGCCACACCTGTGACGGCCACCAGAAGCCACCTTCCTCTCTCCAACACTCTGTCAGGCTTTGCCAGAGGCCGTGCAGCTCCTCCAACGAGTCAGCCTTCTTTGTGCCTCATCCAGTGACTCGTAATTATCTCCTGACCTAGAGCTTTAAACAGATGGGCACTCGCAACCCAAACCCAGGAGGCTGAACACTATTCCTCAGTTCCACAGATGTGTCTGGATTATGTGCAAGCAGGAGGTTCTGAGGGCCGAGACTAAGGGAGGAGGAACACTTTCAGGCTGGGATGAACTTTCTGATCTGGTTCACTAGCCTTCTGTTCCGGCCCTGAGAGCGGATCTTGATTCTGACTGTAGTTTTGGTTGATACCTCGACATCTGGATTAAAATGGGTCTCGAGTAAAATAAAACTTTATATGCCATAAAGTTTTGGTGTACTCTAGAAAAAGCATCTGAATCACTTGAGAGGTGAAACTGCCAGAGCAGGTTTATCATGGATGAATGTGTAAGGGTTTCTCCTCTCGATCATCTACAGAAATTCGAACCCTCACACACTGATGGTTGGAATGTTAAACGATATAACCACTATGCTAAACAGTCTTGGCTCCCTGAAAAATTAAAAATAGAATTGTCACATAACCTAGTAATTTCACTTCAGTCTAGATACCCAAAAGAATTAAAAACAGAGACCCAAACAGATGTAGTACATAAACACAACATTTAGTATATAAATATAAGATTTAGTATGTAAATACAATGGAACATAATAGGTCAGCCTTAGATACAAAGGAAATTCTGGCGTATACCAGAGGGATGAATTCTGGATGTTACACTAGGTAAAACCAGCTGGTCACATACAGGAATTCTGAGTGATTTCACTTGCATGAGATACCAAGGGTAGTGAAACTCAGAGAGATAGAAGTAAAATTTATACGGACAGAGAGTAGGATGGTGTTGACTGGGATGTTGGGGTGGGGAAAGCGGAGAGTTATTGTTTAATGAGTGGGGAATTTCAGTTAGACAAGGTAGAAGAAAGTCTTGGAGAGGGACAGTTGGCAAAGGACGTCCAGTTACATGAGTATTCTGAATGTCACTTAACTTCCTACCTAGAAATGGTTAAAATGCTAAATTGCATATGTGACATGTTCATTTTACCACAGCAAAAATAATTTAAAATTTTTAATGAGGGTTGGACTCAAGTTTGCTTAGTAAACTCGTGGGCGGCTTGGTAGGGCCCCAAACTCCAGTACAGTCATGCCTCACTTATGGCGGGGATGTTCTGAGAAACACATCGTTAGGCAATTGTGTCATTGTGGAGACATTATAGATGATACTTACACAAACAAAGATGGCTACAGTGTCACCAGGCGATGTAAACACATGAGACCACCGGGGTGCGTGTGGTACGGCATTGCCCAAAACATCATTCTGTGGTGAATGACTGTCGAGACCCAGATGGCTGATTCTGCAGCTCTGGAGACCACAGTTGAGCTATTAATCAACAGGATTATTCTACATTGATTCTCTTCTGCACTGTACCATAAAATAAGAGACATTATTAGAGAAAATATTGCATGGTGAAAAGGTCAAATGGAAGATCTTGGAATTGCGCTTCCCACCAAAATACCGGATCGATAGCCAAATAACAATGTGGGATGCAACTCAGAAACTGCAGCCACTATCTTGACTTTGAATGATACAAAGATGATAATTTCACCTACATTTAACAAAGAAGTGTGAATGAGTAAATGGAAAAGAAGCATCTTGAAAAACTGGCTGACAGTGTAAAACCTATCTATCATTTGATCGTATTTGTTTTGTCCATGTAAAAAGTACTTTGCTTATTGGAGTAAAGCAACGCAGTCCCTGGGACCTACAGTGCAGCTATCTCTGCTTAAACAAAAACCACAATGGACGACGTGTCACCTCCTTAGAGGGCCGGCAGTCCAGCTTCACTGGTCGTCCTCGGTGTTACACCATCTCCGTGGAGTACAATGACGCTCACAGGAAGCTCAGTCATCTCATCACTTTATAAGGAGATGGCGCACTGGTCTGCCAAATTGGTAGCACGTGGCGGAAGAGGCCATGCTGGAGAGCAATTAGTAAGTCTTTGCAGGTAAATTATGTTAATGCCAGGTTGTGTCCCCGGCAACCCATAAACAATGGTAACCGTCAGGAGTGGTGGTGTATGTCTGCAATCCCGGAGCTCTGCGAGAAATGGTGGGTAGGTCACAAGTTCTGGAGAGTCTAAGCAACTTAGCCACTTAGCTAGAGCTTGTCTCAAAACATTAAAAGCAAGAAAAGCTGAAGGGCTGAGGATGTTGATCACTGATAGAGCCCTCCTGGGCTTTCACCCCCAGTACTGAAAAATAGAAGTTACCCCATGAAAGTTTCTACAAGGTCCAGGGGCCTGAGCTATTTCAAAATATTCATCTCAAGTGGAGGAGAAAGTGAAACTTCTGTCACACGCTACTAAGGAGGAGGCCTGATCGACCTGCGTTGATCCTGCCGGCCACAATAGTAAGCCTGAGTGTGCTGGTCCAGCCTCTCTCAAGTGATCTGAAAAGCTGTGGGACACCAAATGGAGAGGTTTCTTCAGGATGTATGGAGCCGGTACCCCCAGCCGCTCAGCACAGCCCTGACCCATAGCAAGTGGAGGCGCAGTGGTATGTGTCGTAGAATTACCGGAGATGAAACAAGGTTTTCTGAGAAAGGTAAGGAGCTCACTCCCGGACACCGGATGTCAACAGGTAAGCTCTGTGCCCAGGAGCTCGACACTGAGGAGACAGCATGTATGACACCAGGGTCTGAGCGGGTGCGTGCCCCTGCCATCTGCAGGAGTGGGTCCCTCAGGCTCCTGGTGCTGACTGTAACTCGCTGTACCCTCCTTCAGTGCTCCGTCCCTGGGGAATGTGCTCTGTCATCACTTGGCCAGGGATAAAGCCAAGTCCGAGCCCGGGTTGGGTGAGATTCCGAAGAGTGTGCTGCTTCAAACACGAATGTGTTATCTACCCCATCAAGGTGGAAGAGGAGAACTCTCCCAGGAGGCAAGCGAGCGAGTCCTACAGCTTCAGAGCAGGAGGGACGAAGAGGTTACTCCTGGGAGTCACTCAGGTCTTAGGAATGTCCACGGAGCTCCTCGCTACGTCCTCCTTCCGCCTCGGTCGTGGCCTTGAGAGACCCACTCAGCTTTACTCTGACCTCTCCTTTTGCAAGTTCCTGCAAGACTCCTACATCTGCTCCGTGAGAGAAGGGAACAAGATGGCCTCTGGCCAGAGAGCGTCCTCTCTCCCCTCCCTTCCCCGGTTTGGTCTCCCAGTGTGCAGCTACCTTCCGAGCGGCCACAGAAAGCGAAGTGAATAGGACAGTCGCTGCTCGCAGCCCCCCCGAGCTCATCACTGCTCTCTGGAGCGCCTCAAATGGATCTTCTTTTTACAGCCAAATTAGCTTTCATAGCACCCTGTCAGAGCAACCATCGATCCTCCAGGCCCTTGGAAAACGAGCAACTGTTTCCTGAGTCTGAGATGTGCCCATTGTTGATGCTTTCCTTGGGGGTCAGCGAAAGTCAAAGATGACTGGAGTGTAAAAACTTTTTAAGGAAAAGTTCCCTTGTGCTAAAATCTAGTAGCAGCCTGAGCCCCTTGCTAGGATATTCTGCTTTGCACATGGATTTTTCATTCATAACCATGAAACTCCTGCCAAGCAATAATGACCATAATAAACTAAGGAGACCTTGGGTTGAACAAATCATTACAGTTGACGATGGAGGTGTAAACATGACTCTAATGAAGGAATCTCTAATCTCTCTTCCAAGTTCCTGGCTGTCAGCCATACTTCTAATTAAAGCGAGGCTGACGTGAATCAGCGGTGTGGCTGCTCGGACTGAGCCCTGCCCTCGTTGAGCAGTGCAGGCCCGGATGTTCAGCTTCTTCTGTCTGTGGAGACTCACACATGGCCTCACTTACAAACAGGACTCTCCTCCAAAGTATCTTTGGTCTCTGGTCAGTTTTCATCTCCGTTCTGCTGGAAGGCAGAGACGCTAGAATGGACAGCAAGAGAGCACAGTCCTGTATTTATCAGGTGACCCTCCCATAGGCTGGAAAGACCAAAAGGGGCTGGTCTTTGTTCTTAACAATCAGCCTACAAAAGACTATCCTTACAAACAGAAATCAGACAGGGAGGGCCCCGGAGATGCGGCACCTTCGCGGGTTAGGAAGCCCGACCCCACCTCTGAGCAGTGTCTCCCGGAAGGTCTCCAGCCTCGCACCTCCTGCGCGAGGTCCTTCCCGCCCAGAGTCCGTGTCTGGTCTCCTAGCTGCCGTTTCTTATGCCATTTCAGACGCCGTGTGAACCATGTGGTGTCAAACATTCCGGAGAATTAGTGGTTCGCTCACAGACGCTCCTTGACATCTGTTCTTCAGCCTGACAGCCATTTTGATGCTAAGGGAGAGAGCGAGAACTGTCTCCAGACGGGATGCTCCGCCACACACCCATCGCGTGGTGTTGACAGTCCTTCAAGCAGTGTGCTGCGGGGGCAATGATGTCTCGGTAAAAATTCCCACTGGGGTCCAATGATTTATTTAGCTAACAGCTTAGTTAATTATGTCAGTTTGACAATTTCAAGAAGGAAGCAAAAACACACATGGGCTGGATGAGCAGTTTGTCAGTAACATCTAATATGAGACGCGGTGCAGAAACCCAGCAGTGCCTTTGTAAAAATCCCAAAGCGACCGGGCGTTCCCCTGTGATCACGGGCCACTGGTACATTTCCAAGGAGACGCACTTTCTCTGTACAGCCGAAAAGGTGAAATGAGACAAAACACCACACAAGGGGTATGTTTTTCACAAAAGGCAATGAATCCTCTGGAAGGAGGAGGGTTTCAGTGGGAGCCTGGAGGCAGTCCCTGATTCCTCTTCTTCTGAGAGACCCCTCATGACTTTAGCTTTCTCTGCTTTACAAGTGAAGGGTCAGCCAGATTGGAGGCTTGCTCCTGATAGCTCAGGTGGCTTTATCTCTGCTCCACTCAGAGGCTCAGCTGCTGGGTTTTCTTTGCACAGATTCTTATTGATCTCCTGCTCCATCGGCCCGGATGCCAGCTGCTGATGTATTCATTCATTCCAGGCATGTTTTGAGTTTCCCGAGTGCTAGGAAAACAGGCAAACTAACATGTGTTCATGGTCATGGAGATGCAAACTAGGACTTAGCGGTTTCTTACCTGAGATATGAGCTGGGCGTCATCCTCTTGTGGGAAGAAGAGGAACCACAGGACAAATACTGCAGCACTGATGAGGTAGGATACAAAGGCCGTGCCCATGTGTGGAGTGCCATGGTCCCTAACGGAGCTGCCAGCAGGAGAGTGGCTGCAGCACCTCACTCGCTGGCACAGCGCGGTCACAGGATTACATGGCACTCATGCTGCCAGAATCCCTTCTACAAACACCTGTGCATTTTCACCAGCTTAAACCTTTCAAGGTTTTAGTATCACCTGTAGTAGATGAAGTGGATGAATGTTCCAAAAGTTTTAAATGAGCAGCCTAAGATAACTATGAAACAGAAGAGTTGGACCGACTGTTTGGTTTACTTCAACTCTCATACTCTTTCTATTATGATAAAACTACTCTGCACATTTCTTGTTCCATTTTCTCCTTTTTAAAGACTGCTTTAGTGAACTGAAGCTTGCCAAAACCTCGTTCTGACTACAAATCACAGAGCCTCCCCCATGAATTTACCAACTGCTTCCAGAGTTACTTCTTAAATCTTGCTCTAGCTATTAAATTTTGTTCTAATATGTAAAACAGTCATCTGAAGGGAAATTAAAGTGTAGAAAACAGACTAATCCTTCAATACATTTTGCTTGTGACTGAGACAAAACAATTCAGCATTCAGCTTAGAAGTACGTGTGTGGTTCTAGGGACGAGGAGCTCCGCAGTTGCCCTGTAGGCCATAGAGGGTGCTCCCTTCCACTTTTCCTGAGCAAGGAAGATGGACGTGTTGAGCTTATTTCAAAGGATGTAAATTAAAGATGTAACAGAACTTCAAGATGACGAGTGCCATGCGCACCAGGGTGATGGATGCCTTCAGAACACACATGTGATGTGTGCTGCTTTTGACATGTGATTCTCCTAGAAGACTGGAGTTGGAGGATGGGGAATGGACTCAGGTGATGGAAGTGATTTCATGAGGTTCTACCCAGTCTTTGTTGTTCAGCCTCAGCAGCGTGCAGCAGTAGAAGGAAAAAAGTACAATAAACATATTTTCCTCAACAGAAGAGAGAGCTAGTGAACAAGAATTCAGGGTGTCTGGTCTCTCTGGGGCTCTGCCGCTATCCAGCCACATATACTGCAGCAAGACACTTAGTGTCTGTGAATCTTGATTTCCAAATCTCAGTTGAGAAATTGTATAAGTTCTCTGACAGTTTATAATAAGGCATGGAAATAACTTTCACCATAAGCAAGTTCACCGGAGAAAGTTTTGTTTGTCTTCATGGGTATTATATCTGAAGAGGGTTTCTTAGATATACAGTGGACCTGATGCATGGTAGGCATTCGATAAATGCTTGCCAAACAGATGCATAAATAGCACATGTAAAAATACTTTGAAATGTAGAAAAAATGGAAAAGGGAAGAATTACAGCTATGTCCACCATCTGTGGCAACTATTCCAGTACGTGCCTCATCGCCCCTTCCACCTCCGCACTACCCCATGCCCATTCCTGGTAGTTGGGACAGGTTCAAGAAGAACAAACCAGCAGCCCTCATCTCTACAAACGAAAATCAAGCTGGTGGCTACAGGAAGCACCATGTGAAAAGTATAGTGCGGAGACTGAAGTGGGAGAGGGTGCTGATGACGTCTCTCTTGGACCTGACTTTTCTTAAGCCTTGCCGAAAGACACGTGGAGAAACCCTATCAGCCAGAACTGAGCAGGGACACGGAGGGAAAATTCAGAAGGCAAGTTCCCTGAGTGAAGCACCGTCTGATAGATCATTCTCTAATTCATAGGGAGGGCAGTTCATAGCTGACTGCAGGGAATGAGGATCGAACACCGGTGATCAGACACCAGGGGAGTAGCCAGGCAGCATGCCCAGTGCCAGGCAATCAAAAGAGCTGGTCCCCATTTTGCAACTCGATATTAAGTGTGCATTTTCCAGTCAACCTCTCGGCCCGTCACAGAGTTGCCTCTCAAATATAAATGTCAAGTGAAGCAGAAGAAATTAATTTAATATGCTTTATGGGCACTGGGTAATACCCAGAAGGCTAACAATGGCAGAACTGAATTATAAAAGAATTGGGAATGAGGATGGTTTATAGACCCTGGCATGTTGCCCAGGGCAGTAGAATGAGTGGGAAAGGAAAGGCTGGTAATTGGGGTCAGTGGTCAGCTTTCTTTTCAGCATGAGTGGTTTTTAGACACGTCAGGACTTTTCCTCTCAAAGACAGCACATGGGCTTTGTTTTACAGCTTTCTCCATGACGCCAGTGCCCAGGTTTTCTACTGTCCAAGCACTGGGTTACTGGTGACAGCAGTAGATCCCCTCAGTAAGTGGGGACCTTTGAACGGGGGATGAGGCCTGGAGCCACTGTCTGTGCGAACACATTTTAGCTGGAATTAAAGTTAAGCGTCTTCCTCTAAAATTAAGTCACCTGGGTTGAGATTCCACTTTTGCCATTAATAGACTGAGCTCATAGTTCACCTCTGCGCTCATGTTCGCGAGGCTCTCAGTTCTCGCACAGACTGCAAGAGGAACTAGAACTTCCTGAATATGGAGAAGAGGGCTCCACCCACGGACACACGGAAATGTGTAGACAGCTCCTGGCTCGCTTTACTCAGCGCAGCCGGTTAGAATCCTGACACTGTCGAGGGCACAGGCAACTCGAGCTTCCCCGCTTTGGATTTGAGGTGTTGACAGTGGCCAGTGCTCTCTTTTCTCCCTCAGTGCAGGGACGGCAATGCCCGTGTGATTCCATGCACTGTGCCTACTTTTGATCTGCACCTTCCATCAAGATGTGATGGAGTTGAGAAAATCCTTCCTAGAGTCCAAAGTGGTAAACGTGAGTGTCATCTGAGTTACTAACTAGACTGACAGCTCGAAGGCAGAGTCCTGCTCCCTCTTGGAGTCTCAAGTTCTCATTTCTAAATGAGGGGCTAGACCTGTTGGTGTGTCCAGTCCCAATATTTACGAAACCCGCTTCCACCGTGGAAGCTCAGACATGCTTAAGTTCTGGGTGTTTAGCTTGGCAGCTGCTCTGCGTTGAACTCCAAAGGTACAACCCCAATTGCCCTTTCCAAGTTGCGTTTCCAACATACTTTCTGCCCTTCATTCCTCTTCTTCCTTCTCTGTCACTCGGCAACTTGGGGTCCCCTGTGGTAAGTGAGAGAAAGTGGAATTTCCAGAGTCAAGCCAGCCTGCAAACTCCTCTTCCTCTTCCCGTCATGTCTTACAGCTTCTCAAGAAACCCAGTCTTTTTATTCAGATCTGTAGAGTGAGTGGCAACCTGTGAAGGATCTGTTTTGTATATTCATAAACCCATGGCTCTTTCTCTAGTTGAAGTACTAACAGCACACACAGCCACCATGTGCAAATCCTCTGTCCTAATCACGGTCTTCGGGTCACCATATGAAACTACAATATGACATGATTCTTATCTCACGATCCTGAGGTAGAGAAACAATATACGACCGTACCATGGTCCACCAGTACTCTCTCCAATTAGCGCTCTTGTTGATTAAGGTCCGATTCTCTCGCCAGACTGTACATTTCACGGAGGTGGGGTCTGTACCCTCCTTACCCTAGAATCCCCAGAACTGAACAGAATGATGATCCATAACATCATCAATAAACATTTGTTGAATGAGCAGCTGAGTATAGATTCGTCTATCAGAACGGCCATCTGCAGTGTAAAGACAGCAGGGTCCCTGTCCTGAGAACGAGGAAGGGAGGGGGCCCTCCAGGGATGAGCGCGTGTCCAGGCCAAGGGCTTCCGATCCCTCATTCAGAAGACTTTTGTTGCACTAGGAAGTGTTGCTCTACGTGCAGCAGGTACTGTCCACCCCTGAAATGACTGCAGCACACCTCTCCCGCTGAAGACCCGGGAGCGGACACATGGGAGGAAGTGACCCCCTTCCCCACTGTCTGTCATGGGGAAGTGATCTCGAGTAAAGCAGCCGAATGAGGTTCAGAGATAACAACAAAGATGGGAGGGACAAAACAGGCTCGTCCTAAACCCAGCAGTCCACAGCACTCGGTACAATCCACCACATTAAAATCAAAGGTGAAAAAGTCAACTGATGTCAGAAACGGTTGACAAAATTAAGTATCCATTCTTAATATGAACTCCGACTGAGCTGAGCTGAGCAGCTGGGATAAATGGAAAGATAAGCTCATCTAGCAAATATAGACATCCCATTAAAATCCAAGCAAGGGTCTTTTTCTTTTTTCTCTCTCTCTTCTCCTTTCTTTCTCTACTCCTTTGAGAAATGAAGTTGAGTCCAAAGAGGAATCAGCGTAATCAAAACAACTTTGAGAAAGAAGAACCACATGAGAAGACACACACTCTCCTTTTAAGTTTTACAGGGATATAACAACCAGGACAATAAGACGCTTATGATGAGATACATAAGCAGACCAATGAAGTGAGTAAAATTTTAGAAACAGACTGACACAACAGTGAGCTATTGGTTTTTGCCCAGGGACAAAGGCAATTCAATGCAGGAAGCAAAGTATATTTTTAACAGGTTTCTGTCTTACCTCGGTACTCTCACCCCGATCTCCTTCCCTGTGTTTCTCCTCTGCTACCTTCAGTTTCTCAGGGAGAAAAATAACATTGGCCCAACTCGAATAACGCTTCACCTTTCCTGTGTTTGTATTTGTCTTGTTTCACACTAACAATGGATGTGCATGTATTTAACAAATGAACTTTTGATTCATGCCTCACAACACATACAAGAATCAACTCAAAATAGATCATGTATTTAAGTATAAAAGTTCAAAACTATAAAAATTTAAGAAAAAAGCGTGAGAGAAAACCTTTGTGGTTTTGGTATGAATTTCTTAAATAAACATAAGAAGATCCTTATAAAAGACATTGCTAAGTTGGACTGCATTACAGTTAAGTTCATCTGTTCTTTGAAAGTCTATTAAAAGGGTGAAAAGACAAATTGGGATAAAATATTTGCAAAAAATACATAAGATAAAGGATCTGTGTACTGAAGATAACCAGAAATTGCAAAGCTCAATAATTAGAAAAACAACTTAAAAAGGCAAAAAGGTTTCAATGGTCACTTCAGACAATAACCTGGATAGCAAATGGACACATGAAAAGATGTTCAACATCATTATTCCTGAAGGCAAATTCTCATGTAAAACACAATAATAAGATATCACTGCTGACCGAGGAGAATGGCTCAGTAGAAAATATCGCCAGTGTCAGATGCAAGTGAGAACGCAGAATACAGGAGCTCTGGATTCTGCAGGGCACACATGTCACAGCTACCTTGGGAAAGAGTTTGGAAGCTTCTTCTCAACTCAAACACGTATTTTTCTTATGAGTCGCCAGTCCCATCCCTGGATATTCAACTTAGAGAAATGAAAACTTGGTTCACAAAAAATAGGTGAATTTTGCAGCAGCTCTATTCATAATCGTTAAAAACTGGAAATGACCCACAAAGCCTTTCACCAGGTGAACAGATAAACAAGCTGTGGTCGGTCCCTGTGATCAATGATGGTGATGATGATGAGGATGATGATGGGCATGACGATGGTGGTGGCGATAATGCAGTGGTGAGTTACTGATATACACAACTTGGATAAATCTCAAACATGTGATGGTGGGTGACAGACACCAGTTCAGAAGTTTGCCTACTGTACAACTGAATCAGAGGACATGCTCAGAATAACAGTGGTTGCCAGAGTTTGGGAATACGGAGAGAGATGAGACTCTGAGAAACATGAAGAAATTCTACAAGTTGAGGAAAAGTATGCTGTATTCTGGTGACAGTGATAGTCACATGAACCTGTAAGCGGCAAAATTCATGAACACTATAGAAGCCAATTTTGATATACTTTCATTTATTACAAAAGAACGTGGCGCTATCTCGAGGTGTTTAAAGACCGAGAAGCATAACCTGCCCCAGGAGCGTCACACACAGAGGAACACATGAGGAGCACACAGAGCCAGGATTTGACTCTCTGCCTCCCACCCCGGGCTGCCTGTTGAATGAGTCTCGGGTCTCTGGGGCACCGGCCTGCAGAAGTTGTGCCCCTCCGTCCGTGCGGCGACCTCTCCGGGCCCACCTCTCCCCTCCAGACCACGGATCCTCCTTAACTGGGGAGAGTCACTGTGAGATTTAAACGGGGGCTTTCCAAGGTCACCGTCACCGTGGACCAGCAGCAGTCCTGCCCCTCTTGTCTAAGCTCCCCCACCCCTGCCCTCTGGATGCCCTCTCCATGGCACCAGCCCAAACCAGAGACACTCACTTGTTCACTGACTTCCCAAATATTTACATAGTCCCTGCCGGGCACTGAGCTCAGCCAGGGACCCTGCTGCCAGGCTGAGGCCCACGGCTATTCTGGAGGGTGCGGCTGTGAGAGCAGCTGTCCTGCAAGGGCCAGTCATTATGGTATGTCCTGTCCTGAGGGTCCCGGCCGTGACCTCATTTCCCACCTCTGCAGATTTTAAATGCTTTCTGACCCTTGTCCCCGTTCTCAGGTGAAGACGTCAGCATGGGCGGCTGCGCATCCACACCCATGACGGTGAGGGTCTGTTGACTCACCTGTCTCCATCAGTGTGCACGTTGTCAACTCTCTGGTCCTGCTCCTTTTAAACTTTCAGTGTGAAAACTTTTCTGCACTTCCTTTTTCTGCTTCCAGAGGCACAGTAGGAGTTGGGTGAGGCCAGCAGCAGTGACTTACCAGCGCTTTCTTGGCACACTGGTGAAAGAGGGGGCGCTAGAATTCATACCAAGGGTGCAGACTGCGCAGCTGAGGGTCACGTGCCAGAGAAATGCTCAGATGCCTCCCAAAGCTGGACAGAAATGGAAGAAGGTCTCTCCTCATATCTGCATAAGCAGCTAAGACAAAGCACGTTCCTGTCCTGAGGGCAAGAGATGGCTTTGAGATAAGCTGCGATGACAGTAGTTGGTAACAGACTGACATTCAGGGAACCATTCCAGCATGCCAGGGTTTGGAAGCTTTTAACTCTCATAATTCATCCCCACACAGCCCAAGGAAGCCACAGCAACACAGAGGAGCCAGCAAACCGCAAAGACCAGGAAGTGCTGCTGAGTGCTGATCGGAAGAGCAATAGAAGGCAAATGCACATCAAGTGCGCTCTGGGAACAGGAGCAGCCTGCTAAGGCTTGCAAGCAACGCTGATGGTTTCCCAGCACACGCAGAGACGCCCAGTGCAAGCGCCCTCAGGAGCACGGGAAGGAAGTGAGCCCCATGCACACCAGCCAGGCGCACTGCAGGCTGCTCCCCGGGCAGTGCGCAGCCGGACGCCCTTAATGCTGAGTGGAGTCAGGGCTTTGCCAAGTGACGACACTGTTTCCAGCACTTTGTGCAATGCTGTCTTAGATGAGCCCTACTTCTCCGGGAGCAAGAACCCAGTGGAGGAATGCGGGTTAGCATGGAGACAAGGGCAGGGACGGTCCCAAGGAGGACAGTTTGGACACAGGAGACATTTCCACCCACACTCTCTTCTGTCCCCAACCTTTGTTCCCAACTTTCCATCTTACCTCGGTACTCTCACCCCGCGCTCCTTCCCTGTGTTTCTCCTCTGCTACCTTCAGTTTCTCAGGGGGAAAAATAACATTGGCCCAACTCGAGTAACGCTTCACCTTTCCTGTGTCTGTGTTTGTCGTGTTTCACACAAAAGCTCTCTGAGTAGCTGCCCTAGAGGTAAATGCATGAAAAGCAGTGGAGTTACGGGATGAAGGAAGGGCAGGGAGGACACCGGGATCGCAGCGCAGTGTCCGATGCCCCTGCCCACCGTCCTCCCCGCCCACTTCCCACTGGACTCTGACCACCAGCCTTCTCATCAGCCTTCTGCCTGTTTATGCATGATAACCAAGTCCACGCACCAGGAACCTCCATGATCTCGGAGGTGCGAACTGGGACTACATGTGGAACTGGATGTCGGAAACGAAGCTGGCCCCGGCGACTTTGAGGAGAACTTGTAAGACACAGACAGGCGGACCTCACTGCCGTCCTCACTCCAAGCAGGTCCTGCCCCGGGACCTGCCTCAAACACAGCCCGAAGCTTCCAGGTGTCCAGGCTCCTGCGAGAAGGCGAGGCCACATTTCCACCCAAACAGCCCCTGCTGTACCAGCTGAGTGTTTGTTGAGCTCTTGTCATGCTGTAGGGCACAGGAACTGCTGGGTCCCCCAAACGGAGGACTGTGCCCTTTGGAGCCTGCTGATGGGCCGGGATCTCAGGCCGCTGTGGGAGCCGAAGATTCCTGTTCACATTCCCACTCCCCAGGGAAGCTATGGAAGCTCCTGGATTCACTATTCTTTTAAAATTGCTAAGAAAGGATTTCACAGCCGGAAGAAAGAACAGGGAGATGCTGCCCCCTTCTGGGAGAGAGCCATTTAAAAGCCCAAAGGCCAGGGTTTGCCTGTTTGGACTGTCGGTCGCCTTCTTGCGGAGGCGCAGTCCTGTTCCCGGAGGGAATAGTCAGGGGCTGACGTCTTAGTAAGATCGCCTTGAATCGGCAGAAACGTGGGCGAAATTCTCAACTGAATAAATGCAGAGACCTTCCTTGAAAGGAGGGGGAAAATGAATAAGAGAGAGAGAGAGAGAACTCAAGAGGAATCAGTGCTCCTCCTGTCTCTGAGCAACAAGTCAGCAGGCCTGGCTCGGCCTTGCGGCAACTTCATCACTCAAAAGAAACTCTCTCTGTGTCCCACAAACCCTTTTCCTGCTGGGCAGGTCACACGTCCTGTGGGCCAGTGATTAAGTGAGTGAAACATCACATCTGCGCCTTTAGTACATGTTTGGTCATTGCACACACACGAGCTCCAGCTGGCAGCACGGTCGCCAGGGCAGAAAAGCAGCCCACAAACCAAGGTGACTGCACTGCGCTCGGGAGGAGCAGCACAAGGCTGTGCCAGGGTGAGGGTCCTGAGGAGGTTTCTGGGTGGCAGCCATCTTAACTGAGCTAGAGACCTCCTAGGTCCTGGTGGGCAGGTGCACGGCCATACACACAACTGGAGACCCTATCCTTTCTTTCTGTCTTCTCTGCTTCCCTGTGAGGGTGAGAAAACCACGGGCGGCTTCAGTGGGCACCGGCTGGCACCCGCGGGGGCGTCCCTCGATGGCCAGCATTTACACGGGGCCTCTGTCTATAAATAGCATTCTGCATGCACTTACACACTCCTCTCCGAAAATAGCCTGCCCGTTCTCCTGGTGACTTTGAACCGAAGCTTGTGCTTACTTTACTCTCTCCGAGGACCTATTTATGCCTCTTTTGTTTACACAAAGGTCCCTCTGTTTACGCGGTCCCATCCAGGCACCTGGTGTCATCAGAGCAGCTCCATGCCACGTGAGCTGGGCGCTGAACCCTCTTCCCCTCGGCCCTCAGAATTCCACAGTCCTGGGCCTGAAAAGAGGCCCCTTCCTCTCCTTCGCCTCCAGCGAGATTTCCTGGAGCTGCACTGTTTAAATTTCACGAGCTTCCCAGGAAATGAGCTGTAGCCCTTTTTGCCCTAAATTGGTGCTGTGCAGGCGCGACTCGCCTGGTGTGTGCTGGAGAGGCCTTACACGGCGCCCACAGTCCCCTCGTGCCGCCAGGCCGTGCTCCGCCAGCGCTGTGCCTCGCCCTGCCGCGGATCCAGCTCCGAGTTTCACCACGTCTCCACCACCACCCTGACCTCCCCGCAACCTCCAGACCAGTGACCCGCGCTGCCCCCGTTGCAGCGTCTGAGCCCAGAGGGCTCCGGGTTTGCTTGGCGGCCATCAGTAGATGGCGCTGCCGAGTCTGGGGAGCGTGCGGCCTGGACGGCCCCACGTGGTCATGGGCGACGTGGGGCAGCACAAAGGTGGCTTGAACTCCTGATCTACTCTGCTCCTAAAGGAAAAGGAAGAACATGAGAACTCAGGTTTTGCGGAGGCTGCTGGTGGTTGTAGGGCTTGGTCAAGTCCAAAACTATCCCCGAATCTCAACCTCTTCATCTGTAAAATGGACGTAAAGACACAGTGTTGGAAGTTATGAGAAAACTCGAAGAGCGGGGAAAGTAGGGACGGACAGTTAGCTAATGTCGGTGCTTACTTTCTCTTCCCCTGAGAAGCCCTGCGTTCCTCTCCTGTTATTCCATCTGTTTGTCCGGGTTTTGTGAGGTGGATCTCATTATGTAGCTCAGGCTGACCTCAGTGTCTGGTCCCCATCTCCTTGGACTCATGGCGATCCTCTTGCCTCAGCCTCCTGTCACACACCTGGCTTTCCCGCTGGTTTTAAAGCATGTGGCGATTCAGGCTGCTCAGTTTCTGCCCTAAGCCCTCTGAGGTGCAAGTCAGTGCTGTGAGGCAGCAACAAGCCATTTCAACACAGCTGCGGGCTGAGTGGTCATCTGTGTCCCCGGAAAGACCGAGACCACCGTGTGGCCCCGCGCTGCCAATGGACCCACCGGGAAGAGCCCTGCAGGCCGGAACCCCGCACTGCGGGCCAGAGTCCCCGCGGAAGACACGCCCTGCTCAGGGCAGAGTGGGCAGAGGGGGCAGAGGAGACCGGGTGCCCTCAAGGACCCAGCCGAGGAGGGCAGCTGCCCCCACGCCTGCTCTCGCCCTCTCCGGCACCTGCCAAACGTGAAACTCGCCTGGTCATTGTGTCTCTGCTGCCATCTCAAGACAAGCAGGAATGAACAGAATAAAAATCTCAGAAGAATGAAGTTTTCAGTGAAATTAAAACTCCTCTGGTGTGCAGATCGGGTCTCCTCCCTCACCTGACGGTGCACGCTGCTCACTTCAGCCCTCTGTCCAGTCGAGACCAGGGCTGTGGCTGCAGACCGAGGCCTGGGTTCAGGGAGGCTGAAGCAGGCTAGGACCAAACGATTTCCCTCTGCACCAAGTCCGCACCTGGTCTCGGTGGCACCCGGCTTCGCCGAAGCAGAGCGCACACCCCTGCCCCTTCCCTCTCCTGGACAGCCTCTGCCATCTGTGGCTCCAAGGCCGAAGCAGCTCTCGCTCAGGAAACCTACGGAGGTGTCTGGGCAGGGTCAGGAGCCCTCAGTCCCTCCGCAGCCCCGTCTCCCTTCTCACCCCAGAGCAGCCCTGGGAAACCTCATGACCACTTTCTGTCTCCGGCAGAGCACGGCAGGCCACCAACAGCGAGGGCCTGGCCTTGCCTTGCCCAGACAGTGAGTCAGGTCGCCACTTCTCTTTCATTAGCTCTCCTTTGGGAAGCTGGCACCATTCTGAGCCCTTAGCCACCAGCGAGGCCTGCCACTCATAGGCCTTTCTGTCTTTATCTTCACGCCTCCATCTGAGCTTCCACACAGACCTGCAGGGCCTGCATAAGAGTTGGCACAGACCCAGGGCCCGGCCCTCAGCGTGGGGTCCATCCCTTGCTCTGTTGTGTTGCCCACGCAGTCCGACTCTGCCAGTTCTGAGCGGAGCCCGGCCCTCCGGAGTCCGCACCGACGGATGATGTGGTCCTCGGACTTCCACCCTTCCTGAGTCAACATTCCCTTCCGAGCTGCTTTGGTATCACCATCCCTGCCTTGACTGCGAAATTCTGGGTAACAAAGCACCAGAGAACTTCCGTCCTTCAGCGACACCCCTGACCAGTGAGCCCTGGTCCTCTGTGGGCTCTAAGACCCTCCAGCCTCAAGCTCTTCGGGCCATTGAGCAGGCGGGCTCGGAACCTCGGGGCGCAGCTTCTGCCTGCAGACGGTCTCTTCTGCCCACCCTGGTGGCCAGCACACGTCTCCTTCTGTTGGTCTCGTTTTCTGAAACATGTTGAGAAGTCCTGCTTCTGTTCTAGACAGAGTCCTGGACACACGGTTGGCAGCAATCGATGTCTGGCAATGGCTTGAATGCTAAAGGGAAAACTGCGTGAGATCAGACTGGGCAGGTCAGGAGAAATATCCCTGCGGCCGGGGCTGTGAAGAACCCGCTGAGGGTCTCACAGCTAATCCGTGTCAGAGCTGGATAGGACGAGACTTCTCTCAATTGGTTAATGTATAAGCTTTAAGAATTCAGCAGGCCATGATTCCAGCGCAGAGCTAAGAGTGATAAGCGTGGCTTCTCTTTTCGTTTCTGTTTCAGCCCCTGGGAAAGCTTGGAGGGTTGAGGATGCTGTAGCCTCCATTCCAGAGGCATAGCTTCGGGTTTGTCTATAAGTCTGCAGGCCACAGAGAGGGACGGTCAGCTGAGCTTGGAGAGCAGACCATTGTCATTAGCTCTGGACAGCTGGCACCACAGAGGATGCCAGAGAGCCCCATTCCTAGGCCAGGCAGCATCTTGAAGACACAGGGATACGTGGAAACTACACGCCATGACTGCAGGTCGGGTTTCGTTGGTATAAGGTATAAGGCATCCCCAAGCACCTACTACTACCAACATGGCCAGAGAACAGAGTTTTGAAAGAAAGGGATAGGAGAGAAGCTGGTCAGAAGCACTTGGCATGAACGGGCTGTGCAAGCTGCTGAAGCAGTATGTGGTCCGTCAGTGGCTCCGTCCCAGCGCTCATCCGGGAGGTTGGTTGGCAGCAATGGGAGTATTTACCGAAAGGCAGCGTGAGACACAGAAACCACGGCTTGGGGGCTCTCCCGCTAACAGGCTGGGGGCTATCAGCCCCTCTTCTCTCTGAGCCTAGTTTTCTCATTTGTTAGCTTATATAATATATAATTCCTTATGCTTCCGACACAACATCAATTCTACCTCTTAGTGTTTTCAACTCTTAGCATAAAAAGCTGCTAATGGTCCCCACAGATGTACAGCACTGTCTGGTCTGGCAAGAGAGTAGACAGCTCTAGGGTTAGGATATGATAAAACCAAGCCAAGCTTGCAACCCAGTGGGGTCTAATAAACACTGTTTAAGGTAGAAGAGGCTGGCAGGCAAGATGGAAACGCTGGCTCAGGCGCACTGTTACATTTTTCTCATATGTGCAAGTTTCCGTTTCACCTCCATAATAAAAGCTAACACTTCTATTTCAAGGGCTTAAAATTTTTACATTATTTAATCTTTATATGCGGATGGCATAGATATTCCTGTTTTGTAAATGGGGACACAGAGAAAGTTACTGACTTGCCAAGACCTCCAGCTCATCAGGAGGACGGTCACCCCCACTCGGGTCCCCCACCCCCACACAGCACCCGATTCCACCGAGAGGTGAGCAGGAAGCCAGAGATGGAAGACGAAAGACAACCAGGAAAAGTCCAGTCTCACCGACACCGTGCCAACGTTGCTCTGCTTGGATCAAGAAGATGGATTCAGCTGATAGAGAGTACTTGTTCAAGGCGAACGTTTGATACTGTTAAATACCCTCACCTCTCATTACTCCCCTGCTATGTGGTCCCACTGAGGGGAACACTGGGGGCAAGCACCTGGGGACGTGGTTACCAGCGTCGACGTTTAATGTCCGACCCTTCACTAGTCAGATCTCCTGCCTCAGTTTCCCTGCCTGCTGCCAGAAGCTTTTTAGACCGCCTTGGAGGCCCAAGCCAGACCTTGACACACGGTCAGCCTTCGGTGCTGTCACTTCCCTTTAGTGTGTCACCTCAGGTTTTGTTTATTTGAGGATGAGACACAGAGACCTCTGCGGGTCCGGGAGGCCCGGACCCCCTCCCCCAGAGACTCCCGTAGGCTCGGCCCGTGACCTGCCTCCGCCACGGGCCCCTCCCTCTGTCTCACTGGCATCCCTTGTATTTCAGTTTGATCTCACTTCCTTTGCTCCGACCCTGCGGGGAGAGAGGAACAGCTGGACATTGCCACCCACGAGCTGGCCCTTCCGACGAAGGATGCCAGCACCGAAACATGGGGCTCCAAAAGCTTGCGCTTTCATCCTGTCGTAAAACTCGATCCAGCAGAGCTGGGAGCCTGCTGGTGCCCATGGCAGCGGAGTCGGCCCGCTGCACCTGGCAGTCTGTGGGCAGGAGAAGGTATTTCCTCGGCCATGGGAGCGGCCTCCAGGCTTCACTGAGGAGCCAGGTGCAGCGGCCAGCTGCCCTCCTGCCAGCCACCTGCCCGAGGTGTGAGTGAGGAGTGAGTTCAATCCCCAGGACCACACACCACAGTGCGGGCATGGTGGCTCACGCCTGTCATCCCAGCACTCGGGAGGCAGAGGCAGGAGGATTGCTGTGATGTGAGTTTGAGGCTGAGCTCAGGTCCAGCCTGAACTACAAAGCGAGACCCTGTCTCATAAATAAATGCAAAATTTTTAAAAACCAAAAAACAAACAAACAAAAAATTCATTTGATGAGGCTTGAAAAAGAATGAGCTATTTTTTCTTTCCTTCTGTGAAAAATAGCTGTACAAGTGTGCTGTTGTCAGCTGGAGAGCTACTTGAAGGGGCAGAGAGTCAGGGAGTTAATTCACCATGCACCTCGGCCCCGGGCTTGGGAGTGTTTGCTTTGTAGACGTGTGCCTTTTAGAGTGACCCATTTGTTATGGTTATTTTTTTTCATTGTAAACGCAGTAAATATGCTTTTGTCCTTCACTTTCTTCAGCTTTTGCGTTCTTTTTCTCAAATGTAAAGCCCAGAGCCGGCGTCCTGCTCACCTCTGTCCCTCAAGCCCGCGTTTCCTGCCAGCGTGGACGACCGTCACCTGTGAGGAGGACGGAAAGTCGGGGACACGAGAGCTGGCCTTGCACGTTCCTTCCGTGATCCACGCACTGTGAGTCCTTTGTGCCGTCACCGCCCGCCCTGTCTCCCGCCTATGCGTCACCTGGGTCCCCAGGACCGTCAGAGCCTTCCAGTCACCCCCGAGTCCCATGCCCACACCTGCGGCCCTGCCACACGCTCCCATCCTCCCTCCACATCTAGGGCGGAGACCTTCACTGCGAGCCGGGAGTGCAGAGCAGCAAACAGGCCCGCTGGCCACGCCGGTGCCGCTTCCGACGCTCACCCAGCTCCGGGCGGCAGCAGGACACGGTGTGCTTGGGAAGAGACCCACCCGGGCAGCCTGGCCACTGTGGGTCGCGTCTGCTCCTGCCCTGTCATCACACAGGCGACGTGGCGGAGCCCGGGAAGGGAAGGGCTTGTCCGATGCCGCACAGCAGGTTGATGGCAGAGGCACCTCCCAGTCAGTGCTGTTCTCGATAAACCGTTGTGTAAACTCTCCTGGCACAGCTGGGGCTTCATTGCCAAGGGCGCTGGGGAGTGGAGAGGCTGTGGGCGCCGCCTGGGGCTCTCTCTTCATCAACTAGCAGACTGCATCGACCTCGTCACCCGGTTCTACCTAAGCTTCACTGAGCATTGTCCTGCAACTCACCCGCCTGCCTTCCGGTCCTCCAGCTCAGAGCTGGGGTGCTGGTCAGCCCGGTGAGCAGCCACACCTGTGCAGAGGCCGCGCCTAAGCGGCTGCACGCCAGCCTGGGCCGGCCGTCTCTGCCCAGGCCCTGTGCTCGCTCTGGAGTAGTTACCTGCTGTTCCAGTCTGACCAATTCCTGCCACCCCACCCTGGTTCCCAGACTTCCCGGGAAAACTGGATTTAGAGAAGGAATTCCAAGCCAGACATGGTTGAACATCTACCTTCTATGTCACGCTGGGTCAGGCCTTCCTTTCTCTGCTCAGTTTGCAGTGAGATGACACAGGTGGTTCATGGGGCCACTAAGTTCGGGGAGGGTGGGGACAGTCTCGCGTGTTTTCAGTCTTACCTAACTCAGTCTCACCTGTTCTGTCAGTGTCTGATACAAGATGACCCCGACGCCAGGGTCTCAGCTCACAGAACACCCTGCCTGGCCCCAGAGCCTTTTTATTTTTTAACATCTTTTGGCCTTTCTGCAAAGCCCCTGCCATGAGCCCTGGAGCCTGCTTCACTTCCCCTCCAAGACACCCACGGAGAGCAGAGGACAGTCCCAGGGCAGTGAAGGCCACTCTAGGCTCAGGCTCCTACTGCCTCTGGCCAGGAGGTTTTCAGAGCAGAGATGGAGTCCAGCCAGCAGGGTCTGTCCGAGATCACCCGCGAAGTCCCGAGCCCCGTGGCAGAGCTCACGTGGGACACCGCCCGACCTGGCTCTCTGAGCTCTCCTCACCCCCTCAAGTCCTCGGGAGTGGCTTGCCAGGGCCGCAAGGGGAGAGTCGGCTACAAGGAGAATGTGGCAGGTGATAAATCTGTCTTCGAGGACCTCAGGGGCAGCCGTGTGGGCACTGTCACCTGGCCGGCGCCCACCTCCGCAGGCTTCCGGTGAGCCTGTGCAGCCCACAGCCGGGGTGACAGCCAAGCTCCCAGTTCTCCGCCACTGCAAGCCTCACGCCGTTCTGGAAGAGGACAGGAGAAGAGGAGGAAGAGCAGAAGAAAGAGGAAGGAAGGGCTCCTGGGGAAGCCCCTCCCCTTCCACCGGGCGTCGCCTGAGACCGCGCTCGGGCCCTCACTCTCTCGGAAGCTTCCGGCACATTCACAGGACTTCCACGGACACGTCACGTCTGTCCTCATCGCCCTTCCCCGGAAAGCAGCACCACGCACAGTGGGGCAGTACAGTGGATGCCCCGGGCTGCGTCGTCTGTGCCGGTCCCCACCGCCACGCCTAGCACAAGGGCAGGCGACTAAGGCGTTTGCTGCCTGTGCGGCCTCTTGTGGTGGACATGTGGAGAAAAGGTGGCAGAAGAAGGGGCCACCTCATCTGTACTTGCAGTGGTCTTGGTGTCACTTGGAGCTGAGTTTGAACTCACACACTGAACCCTTGTTTCAGTTTCTCTCCGGGAAGAGGCCCCGTTCCCCTGTCGCCACTGGTATATCTCACTGAGGGCGGGGTGTTCACCAGGGTGGCGCAGATCCCGTGCACAGAAATGCCCTGCTGTGTCCCAGACACCAGAATCCTCTGCTCCGCTTCCCGCTCCAGGGTATCCTCACCCAGGGAATGCAAGAAATCCCACCCACCTTCAGAGAAACCAGCATCAAAACGGTTCCTCCAGGTCCCTCAGTTCTTGCTTTTCAGCACACGGAAGGAGTATCGTGTCTATTTACAGTGTCTACAAAGCCCAACCGTTGAAAGAGATAGAGAGCAAGTCCAGGGAGCCACACGCACCCCAAATTCAGTGTGATCCAGGGCAGCAGGTCCACAGCGAGGAGCGGATGCCACCAACGTGGGGACAGAGGTGCTGCTCTTGGAGATGCATCGCGGCGGCCCCTTCCACTCTCCCGGGAGCGCATCTGAGAGTGCGCTACCGTCCTCACACCGATCAAACCTCAGGCTCCTGTGTTGATGGGAGACGTGCAGGTTTGGGGATGAGAGCGCTCAGGGGGCTGAATAGCTTCATTGTCCATTACTTACCTTTGCCCTTTGCTCTCACACAGTTCCCCTCTTCCCCTGGCATTAGTGACACACTTTCCTTTACAATGGCTCCGCATAAGTAAGAAAGAGCCTGGCTAGACAGAAAGTATCCAGTAATAATGGCACAAGTATGTGCAGTCATGCTGAGAATAAGGGAACTGCAAGTGTGTGTGACCGAAATCTGGGAGCTGGAAGGGCCCAGGGTCCATCCTGGTCCTGCCACTTTCTAGTGTGTGGCCTTGAGCAAGACACCGTCTTCTCGGCACAACCCCCATGCTGTATGTGAAGCGAGGTGTGCTGGTAGAGCAAAGGATATGTTCTGACTCTGAAGTCCGCGGGTGGGGGAGAGGAAGGGAGCGTGGAGACTTCCACAAGAGTTAGTGAGGTGGGTTTCTTCCGTGGCCCTTACTGAAGGGTAGAGGAGGCTCCTCGATTTCACCCTGGTGTCTGCTGTCCAGACGCAATGCCGGTTTGCTAGCATCTGTCTCTGCTCTTTCCTCACCCCTCCCCTCCCACTTCTGAGATGCTAGCCACCTAGCTACAAAGTGGCACAGCCAGAGGGGGCTCTTCCTGCTCTGAACACTCCTTGCTCGTGTCTTGAAACCCAGCACCCTGAGAATGGCCCGTCCATGAAGACCTGGGCCAGGCCTAATAGCCAGAGAGCTCCTGGGGGATGCCTATCAGCCACCGCCCATCTCCCCATTGTTACAAGTGAAATGAGAAGCTTGGGGGTGAACAGCCTCCTTCCCAGAGGCCTCACTGGAGATGTAGGTAGGTCAGGGAGGCCAGGCAGACCCCATTCCAGAGCCCCCGGAAGGGAGACGTCTGGCTTTGCTCCCTCTTTGGCATTAGTGGCTGCTTTTCAGAGAGAAAAAAAGAGACTTGATCTTGGATGACCTTTTCTGATAGTCCTTAAAATATCAAAGAGTCCAAGCAGCCGAGAGGCCAGAAGAGTTCTCAAGTGACTCTGAGCCAGTCTGAATAGGCAGACAAGACAGGTGCTTCCCGAGGAGGACACAGACTGAGTCCTGGTGATGAGACAGGGAGACAAGGCCGTGTGAGCGCCGAGCTGGGCCTTGGAGTCTGAAGACCACACCAGCCGTGTTTATACACACGACGCTTTGTGAGGAGTGAGGTTCTGAAATACATAGGCCGAGCAGGTTAGCTCCCACAGGCCTCGGGACACACTTCCTCCAGCGGAGCTTTCCCTGGGCTCTTCTCTGTGTCTGAGCTGTTCTCCTGGCATCTCTGCAGAGTTTTTACCTGTGACCTTCCAACTGGGATATGTAATTGCTGCTCTCCGTCCCCTGTGGAGCAGCCAGCTGGGCTACCGGGGAACATCCCCAGGGCTCCGGGGGAACACTGAAGTGTCAGGGACAGGAGTAAAATGGCGACCATGCCCTTCTCAAAATGGCAGCCAAGGCAGCTGGAGAGATCAGTTCAGAATGCCCTGCATGTCTGGATCTTTCAAGAAGATAATGAATGCCAGACATTTGTGCTGTCACTCTTGAACAAAAAACTAGTACATGTGCAGAGCAGGAGGAGAGACATATGCTCACAGGTAGCCAGTAGATAACTCACTTTCTCCATCTCTCTTCCTAGTGTCTGTGTCAGAAGCCTTATCCAGAAAAAGTCTGAAACCACATCCTCATTCCAGTCCTTTACTCCCCATTCTAGAAATAAGGTTTGGTACCTGACAGAGTTTTAAAAAGTAAGTAACAGAAAAGTTCTGTAGATTCTCTGTTTAGCACTATCTTGTCCCTGCCCCTGCTTGCTAGAAGCAGCATAATGTTCTATTCATTTCTGCGAATCTCAAGGGCTCATAATTGTATCCAACTAATCACTGTCTAATTAATAGCATTTGGGATCCCAGTATATTGATTAGGGCTGCAAAGCATACAAAGAGTGAAGAAAAATTGATCTAGCATTGGGTTTGGATTTGGGTCAGGCAGGGTGTAGATGGGGGAAGATGGGGGAAGGGACGATCTGTCTTGAGAGTAAAGCACATGTGGGTGAGCAGCAGGTGAGAGGGTGGGCAGGATCTTGGGGATGGAATGATAGGACTTGGCAGATCTGCTGACCTTCTCCAGATTTTCCAAGAGGTCGTAATGGCAGAAAACAACGAGCATGTCATTTTTGGAGCCCAACAGATCAGTTCCACATAGTGTACTACAAACTTAGAATTTTCCTGAAGCTTCATGTTTTATCTATAGCACATACGACAATTTTGTGTTCTAATCCATATTTTTGTAGGGTTTCAGAACATAAAATAACAACATTTTCCTCCAGCGTTTTGGACTCCCTGCTTCTTTTAGGCTAAGATTATGTGTCTGTCACATGACTGCTTTGTCTTTGGTACCTGACAATGAATCCCTCCAGGCCACATGCCTCTCTGCTGTGGGCCAGGAGTAAGAGAGGAAGTTAAGGGCATTTCTGTGGCATCAAGAAGATTTGGGTATGTCTGGAAGTGGCTGAGTCAGGTAAGTAGAAAGTGACACTGGTCTGATCTACAGTGGGAGCAACAGATCTGAAAAGGAAACCACAGACCGTAGGTGGTGTTTCAGAGTGATTATAGTTTCACACTCTGAGCTTGCAGCCTAGAACACAACAGTGTCCTCAAGAGCAACACAGAGCCCAGAGCGCTGTCGGCCCCCGCAATCCTGCCCTCTAAGAGGCTGAAACAAGAGGATCACAAGTTCAAGGACAGCCTCGGCACTTTAGTGTCTGGCAGGACCCTGTCTCAAAGCAACTATTAAAGAGGGTGTAGTTGAGTGGAGGACGTGGTCTGATTCCTAGTTAGATCCTGCCCACTCACCCCAAAAATTCTGTAGTAAACAGGGGAGGGGAACGTAACTAGAACTTTTGCATTAAGTTCTAGTCTCCTGTGAGTTCACGGCACACGGCGAAATAATTAATAATTAGGCAGAAATGAGACTTAGAGAAAACTGAGCTTGGGTCTGATCCATGCTACTCTGGGTGGCAAGGACTCGGATCCCAGCCTACCACACCTTTTATTATCTACAGTCCAAAATACCCAGAAAGGCAGGGCCACACCAACAACAGTCCTAGAGAAGTTATGTAGATGAGGATTCCTCGAGGGCAAGGCAGATGTCAGCAATAGTCCTTGAGAAGGGGGAGATCCGGTGCAGCTCTGCCCTGAAGCATCACAGCATGTGGGACCGTTGAGTCCCTGTTGTCACCAGAGATGAAGACAAGAGTCAAGTCCAAAGTCCTTTGCAGGCAGGAAGTCCTGGTCAATTTTGACCTTGCAATTCCCAAACAGGGTGGTTCCCAACAAATTCAACCCAGAGAACGGTTTCACCAACTAGGGAATGTGCCAAAGCTGACCAGTTTCCAGAACTGGAGAAACAGCCTGCAAATAAACGACAAAGGCAGCTCTTTGAACCTGCTTTGGTTTAGGGTTGACTTAAAACTGGCAGGCAGCGTCTCAGTGCAAAGAAAAGGAAATTCCCCAGTTACAGCCACAGGCTCAAGGCAGGCTTAGACCGTCAGCTCATAAAAAATTTCTTGGACAGAGAGTGACGTTAGCTAAATACTATCTTGATGAATTAAATGAAAATGAATAGGAACCATGTGTGACCAGAGACTGAGCACTGGCGTGCAGAAGAACCCCAATGGAGCACTGACGTTTCTGCCTAAAACAACAAATTGTGCAAAACTTAGTAGCCCTTGCTCCAAATCTACGTATTCCAATCTTAAAACTGTCTGGGTTTTTCTGGCTCTAATATGATAGGTGTGATAGAGCCATGCTTTCCAAATGTTCTATGTGGCACACTGAACCCAACTCACACCAGGCTCGAGCTGATGGTCATCTGCCACCCGATCTGTTGCCCATCTTTGTTTGCATGAAGATTCAAAGCAAGATTTGGAGGCTTCTCTGAGTGAGTGGAGGCAGAAAACCTGGACAGTCCTAATGCCTGTGGAGCCCCACGCCATCTATTTTAGGAAAAGCACTAAGAAATTATTTCACATACAACATAGTCCTTTAGCATCGCATTCCTCGGTGCCATTACGATACATTTGTGCCCTGGAAGGAGGTGACAGGTCTGGTAGTGGGAGGTAGGCTATCACTGCAGACTGGAGATGGTGCTGCAGAGGCGCACAGGGAAGTCTGTCTAACCGGCTCCATCTGCACTTCCGTGTTTTAGGAAGAGGAAGTGCTGGAAAAGGGAATAGAAACCTAGATGAGGACTGCACGGCTGCCTCTCAACAGGAAGCGCTGCCCAATTAAGGAACTCAGTTCATCAGAAAGCAGCACCTGAGGAGCTCTCCTCTGACTTGCTAAGTCCCTTTGTGGGTCCCCTGTGCCACGTCCAAGCGCTCATCTTTCCAGAAATTGCTGAGAAGAAATCCCAGGTATACTAAACCCTGTGGACACGTTTGCTATTATTAATATTATTATTGGTTTTTATGGAACATCAACACTCCTGTATTGTGCCTTCCCTGTGCTACGTACTATGCAAGAAGTGGAGGGCGCAGAGAGAGAAAGTGGACGTCGTCCGCGTCCTAGGGGTTTGCATGGCTAGCTCCCGGGTGTGTCCCACGCCGCCTGCCGTGGTCTCGTCTCCGTCATCCTTTCCTCCGCTGTTCTCGGAGACTACAAGGCTGACGGAGGTGGGAGGAGGGGAGCGAGAGCGAACACCCCACTGGCCTGTGACTGCCCGATGAACCTCAGGACGCGGGTGGGGTCTGAGTGTCAGCTAAACCCCACCGGGCACTGGAGTTCCCTGGCTTTGTCGGCCCAGCAGTTCTGGCTCCTCAGGACCTCGGAACGGGGACTGAACACAGTGGCGTCTGCTTGCCAGACCCCCTCTTCTCCTCCTGTGTCCTCTCCCTCCAGTCAGGCCCTAAAGATGGCCGCTTCCTTTGCTGGTACTCTTCAGAAACCATCTCGAGTTCACCCTAACATGAACCTGACTCTCCCAGGACCCTTGACTTGTACGCCTCAACTCTAACAATGGAGCAGAGTCTGCACCAACTTTTATGCCATGCCGAGCTCGACCTGAACGGTGGAAAAGGCTATTTCAGAGAGGGTCTCTGTGCATAGCAATCACGTCCCTGTGCTGCAGGTGCTGGGCCCTTTGGCCCTCTCCTGCCTCTGCTTCATCTGCGCCTCCCAGCAGCCCTCGCTTCCCTCTGTGCCCTGCACAGTCCTTGCATTTCCTCTCCCGCGCCACGGCTTGGCTATTTCTTCCCTGCTGCTCCTCATTTCCAAGACTCCATATTCATGGAAGTCGCTGCCATCTCCTAACTCTCCTGCACCTCCAGCCAAAGCCCAGGAGGAAAGAACTGTGCCACCCTGGAGAAGCGGCCATAATGGCCCCTCCCCCGCCCAGGACCACGGGCTGCCCCTTACTCGCCAGTCTTACACTGGTGGTGGCCTCATTCCTTTGGCACAGTGCTCTACCCTTCAAGAGTGCGTATTAATAATCCGCAAAATCTGCCTCCATCACAGGAGACGAGCTCCCGTGCGGGTTCATTGCCTTTCTCAGAACATGCCTCCACTCTCCCTGCCTCCATGACCCCTCCTGGTAGGAAAAGTGATACCAGCTGCACTTTGATTCTCCACCTTTTGGCCTTGAGTCTCAAATTCACTCTCCTCCCTCTCCTCCACATGTATCTCCTCAGTAGAGAGGTAAGTCAACTCCTTAGCCAGTTTCTCCCCTTTCATTTTCTTATAAATGTTCGCTGACCCTGGGCGACCCCAGTGCAGGGCTTGGCCTCTAACTTTCTGCATCTGGTCCTGTCTGAATGCTTCCTCTCCTCTGAGACTTTGTCTTTGTCAACCAAATCCCATTGTTCTTGCATTCTGCCTGATTCACTCAGAAGCTGTCTCCTGTTCCTCCCGGGGAGAGCAGCCATCTTATCAGAGCTGACACTGCAGATCTGGGCTCTGAAACCTGGACTGGGATCGTAGGTCGCATCTTCAAGCGTCTCAGATTCTACGGTCTTCGAATAAATCAGATCGAAGCTGCCTAAGTCCGGCATCTGCATGGTATGTAGTGACTTCCCGGAAGGGACTGGTGATTGATGGATGAATGAATGGTGTTCCTTCAATACTGTGCTTTTAGATGAGGGCAGGGTACTGTGCTGTCTCCCAGGAAACAAGATTTCTAAAGGTTTATTAAAGAACCTCCACTAAAACAAGCGCTTGGCCCTCAAGACGTGGTGAGAAATTCTAGTATCGTATTCAGGTTCGGGAGCAATAAGCTGACAGCTTTGGAGAGTTCCGAATGAGAAACTAAGACGAACTTGCAAAACGAATGGTTGTCGTCCTTAAGCAAAGGAAACCCAGGATAATCTAGGAACCTATCACCAGCTCTCTGAGAACACCCAAGACCATCAGAATGAGTTAGGCTGATTTCAGGAGAGCAGCCTGAAAAGCCACTGTACCTTAAAGCGGAGTGGTAACCAGAAAGGCTGTCTTGGCTGTCCGGCGGGTGTCAGCGTCCAGAGACACTTAGGGTCTGGAGGTGGCGATTCAGTGCTAGCCAAGGGCCGAATCGGTGGGCACAAGTGTCCAGGCTGTTCCACGCCTGTGGACTGTCCTTCTGCCACAGCAGACGGCCTCTCTGTCTCCACTGCCCCTGGCACATTTGTACTGTGGAAGTTATGCTGAGATTCCAAATCAGTGGGAAGTCATGAGAGGCATTTTCTCTCATTACCTGGTTTCAAAGCTTATGAAAGGAAAGCACAGTAAAGAAACAAGATCAGCGGAGCAGAAGGGAGTCCAGGAATCGACTCCCACATAGGCGGGCAAGGGAATTTCAACAAATGAGCAGAGGTGACTTAGTGAGAACAGATAGTGTGTTCAAAGATGATGTCGGAATAGTTGCCTAGCTATAGCAAATCCAAAAATAATAATTTCAATCAAATCCTTACATCATAAACAAACATTAACTCAAAAGCAATGGAAATCGAAGTGTCTATCAAAATGTTATGAGAAAACTTTTCTGACCATACATTAAACAAAGATTTCTTGGCTCTGACATCAGGAGTATAATTTATTTGCTTTTTGTCTGGTTTTGTTTTTGGAAACAAGAGCTCACTGTATCATCCCAGATGGCCTCAAATTCATGGTAATCCTCTTCCATCAACCTCCCAAGAGCTGAGATTAAAGGTGTGCACTACAACACCCTGCCAAAGGATGATTTATAAGAGAATAATTTGTTTTAAATTGAACTTCCTTAAAAGATTATATTGAGGAAATGAAGAGATAATGACCAATTGCAAAAATGCTTATCAAACACATTTTATACAGGGCTTAAATTCAGAATATTATAAAATAACCTCACACTCAATAATAAGAAAAATAAATAACCTAATAGTCAAATGGGAATAAAAATATTTGCCCAAGTGCTTCAGCAGACAGCAATACAAACATATGAAAAGATGCTCAATATCATTAGTGCCCAGGTAAATGCAAATCAAATGGAAAACCTAAGTGCTTTCCTCTTACATCTCCTTGGATGCCAGACTCCAAAGAGAATAACCAGGGCTGTGGATGTAGCTCAAGTGGCGCCGCACCTACCGCGGAAGCACAAGGGCCTGAGTTCAATCCCCGGTACTGGAAAAAAAAAAGAGAATAACCAAACCAAAAGGGGAATTTGCAGTGCACACTTTGGATGGAAATGTAAAATGGTGCAATACTTTCCAGAGCCTTTCAGCATTTTAGAAAAATATTAAACAGACATTGTCACCTGATCAACCTGCCCTTTCCTAGATATTTACTCAAGATAAAGGAGTGTGTGTGCATCCAAGAAGACACATGGACGGTCATCACTACTTGACTTTCTGGGAACAACCTAAATGTCGATTACCAGATAATAGGATGGAAGCCCGGCCAGTTACAAAAATGAGCTGCCCAGTGATCTAGACAACCCTGATGAGTTGCCAAATAATTTCACTGAGTAAAAGACATAAGACCAAAAGGAGTGCCTTTTTCACGTGACGCCACACACAATCAGACACAGAGTATTTGTGGTACAGTAAACAGGTCCGTGGCTGCTGGCGCAGGAGAGGGGAGCCCTTCAGCCTGCCCAAGAGAGATTTTGGAGAGGATGACGACATTCCTTTATCTTTGCTGTGATCCTGCTCCCCCATATAAGTCAGAGATGTGTGTATAGGTGTCAGAAAGCGTCAAATGGTCCTCTTTAATTAAGACTTATTGTACCCCAACACAATAAAACTCAGTCAAACTGTTAAAAGCTCAAACGTTCAAGATCTGGCAACTTCACTCCCCACGTCTTATTACAGAGATCAGAAGAGTCGGAACTTTGACTGATGCGGGTTGTGTCCGGGCCTGTTTGAAAATGCCGTTCACTCTTCCTTTATGGTGCAGGAAGAGGCGGAGATGGAATGATTTTAATACGTTAGTGTGCCTTTGGGAGAAATTAAAATAATTTTGAGGCTGACTATAATTTGTATATTTTTCCCCACTTTTGTAAGGAGTTATTATCAAACATGCACTGATGCTCACTCATTTCGTACCAAAGCTCACAAGGTAACCAAGGAGAGACCCTGGGCACCTATGAAAAATAGTCTAAAGCAGCAGCAGGCTAAATGATTGCTAGTAATTAGGAAGCATAAATTAAAGACATTTACATAAGTCATTGCACATTTATTAAATTGGGGAGGAGTTAAACATGAAACTACTAAAGGATACCTAAAACATGGCACCTGTGTGGGCAGATTCTCTGGTGGGTGCATGATCGGTCCAAATGTGTGAGAGGTGATTGGCAAAGCTGAAGATTCTGAAGCCTGTGGAGTAGATAGTCCCTTCTAACCATGTGCATCAAAGAAGTGTTGGTGCATGTGGATGGAAGACAGGTACTGCCTCACAGGGCAGATTAGGATGATCTAAGTGCCTCTCATGTAAATGCATATACATACTGCAGCATTTACCCAGTAAGATTCCACACTACTGTCGACATGACCAAGTTAGACCTGCACACCTCCATGACTCTGAAAAACAATGCTCAGGAGAAAACAGGCTATAGATTAACTCACATAGATCATTTTATCATAGAACGTGCTGCACCTGTTTCATACCTTCGGAACATGCACCTGCGAGTAAAAGCTGAATGACACGTATGATGATTACAAAATCCAAGGTAAAAACACCATGAGCGTTTCGACCATGGTATAATGCTTTATTTCTTCATTTCAACTGCAGATTTTTGTATTATTCACTTACATGTACCTATAAAGCATTTACTAAGATTTTTCTCAACATAATTACAAGAACCTATTTCTTATCTTTGCTTCCTTTGTCATTCTACAGGGTGCGTCTGTGCGGACCTCGGACCTGATGATCAGTCGTGGCCTTGAACGTGTTAGTTACAGCTGCACTGGCTGCATTTGCTTCTATTCCACAATCTCCGCCTCTCTGTGACCACGGACCTGCCAAGAACTCGTAGGCTGCAGAGCTGGGAGCTATTTGGCACAAACATTAGAGGTCTCTGTTCTTCCGTGACCTGCGGTCTACACATAGAAAGATCTTAGGTTGTACCTGCAGTGTTAGGGTATTTTTAAGTTCTTTGTTAGGACACGTCTGTTGTGCATGTGGCACTCCTCACGTGGAGCTGGTGCGCGGACCCAGCACATCATCCATCCTTTCGCTCTGCCCTCCTCCCCTCCCTTTTCTTCGCTCCATTTCTTAATCCCCTTTTCCTCTGAGAAGGAGCCACCTCCCCACTTCTGCCTTTTTTATCTGCCTTTGCCTTTGCTCCTTATTTATAATTTGAATTAAACAGATTCAGCTGCTGTTTGCACAGGGACTACTGTGCTCTTCTTGTTTCCTGAAATGTGTGCTGGGGTTCAAATGAGCCCCCAGAGCTGGGGGGGGGAGCTTCATCCTCAGAGTGACAGCTCGAGAGGGGGACCTTCAGAGGAGGCTGGGTCTGGACGGCCTCGTCCTCACGGGTGGGCTCCCCCTGCAGGACGGGTGTGGGAGAGATTCGGTGGGCGCGGCTCCTGACACTGCGGGCAGGTGCGCCTCTTTCCGCCTCTGGCTCACTTGCTGTCTGTTCCTTCTGCCTCACAAATCGTACGTAACCAGTTCTCCCTCTCTGGGGTTTGTGCTGATGGTAACGGAAGAAGGAAGCCAACAGAACAGCACAGATGCGCCACCGTTTCGGGGTTGGCTCCCCGCCTTTCTGCTGCAGCCTCCCACCCTCCAGAGCCTCGCAGCCCCTCCCACTTCCACACGCTCCCTTCCCCATCTTTCCTTGTTTGACGGGATCTAGTGCAGTGAATGTGACGGGATCTAGTGCAGTGAATGTGACGGGATCTAGTGCAGTGAATGTGACGGGATCTAGTGCAGTGAATGTGACGGGATCTACTGCAGTGAATGTGACGGGATCTACTGCAGTGAATGTGACGGGATCTAGTGCAGTGAATGTGACGGGATCTAGTGCAGTGAATGTGACCGGATCTACTGCAGTGAATGTGAACGGATCTAGTGCAGTGAATGTGACGGGATCTACTGCAGTGAATGTGACTGGATCTATTGCAGTCAATGTGACGGGATCTATTGCAGCGAATGTGACGGGATCTACTGCAGTGAATGTGCAGTCACCCAGAAGCTCCCTTCCCTGGCGACGGCGGCTGCTCAGAGCGATTGCTGTCTCCTGAGAGCTGAGTCCCGGCAGCTCCCTGGGAAGAGTAGTTTGGATTTTTGAGGTTTTTTTGTCTTTGGTTCCATCCTCCTCTTTCATTTTCACTTTGCCGAGATGGAGGTCAAAGAAATGCCGAAAAGGAGACACCTCCTCCTTTCCTCCGCTGGCCTGACCCAGTGAATAAAGGGTGTGCCCTCAACCTGGGGACACCATCCCCAAGATGAGGCCTCCCCACCCCTGAAACAGTCACACCTTTTAGAGAGCAGATTTCAATCCTCAATTTCATTGGCCATGTCTGCAAAAATAAAAGATCCCCCTCAGATGGATGTGTTCCTGGGATTCCAACCCTCCATGCAGTCTACACTGGCTAAACTTTCCGGGTGGGGGTGTCTCTCCGTGGGCACTTTCTGTGACTTGTCCAAGTCCAGCAGGTCAGGTGAAGGGGTCACTTCCCCCTCCCCCGGGCCTCTCTTGGCCTGCCGTCCTCCTGGGTGCTGCAGACACTCTGCTTCTGAAATGGGTTTGATGTCCCGTTGGAGGCTGAGGTCCGCGGCCTCTCCCACCCGCTTTAGTTCCTCGGATTTACCATGGGTGGCTCAGCAAGGCTGTCTGCAGGCTTGCCCGGATCCATGGCTGGCGTCCTTCTAAACCAGGAAGCCGAGCGAGGCGTCAGGCAGAGCTCCTCTGACGTGCCTCCTCCCAGGCCCCCCCTTCCTCCTCTGTGCACTGCAATCAGAAGGTCGCTGTCGTGGAGACAGAAGGCCAGAGCTGGAGCAGAGCCTCATCCAGCCTCGTGCTGAACACGGCTCCCCATGCAGTACAGAAGCTGCGGAGCCTTACACTTACTGTGATCCACCCCTCTTCGTGTTGTGACGAAACTAGAATCAACAGGAAGTCGCCTTGTTGATCTCATGCCCTAGGTCCTCTCGTTCTCTGTCACCTCTGGCACAGCCACTTTTTCCTTTGCTCCTGTTCTCCCAGCTCTTATCTACTCCCTGGGCCTGACAGGAGGGAGACCCCATTTATAATTCTGAGTGCAAAGCCCCATCCAGAACGGATACTGTCCTACTAACAACCAAACAACAATCTTGGCCATGTGAGACCACTAAGGACTCATTAAGCACATTGGACCCAAGGTCAAATCCTAACCATACGACCTTATGTGGTAGATCGACTAATGGTCAACTTGGAACCTTCAGCTGACCGAGTCAGCATGTTCCCGGGTGTGGAGACCCACCTGAGGATCACTGCCAGGGACATGGTTCCGGAGGGGGAATTTTATGCTCTTGATTTTCTTGCAGAAGCTTGCTGTGGCTGCTCTTCCTGATATGAGTGTGACTGTTCTCATCGTCAGGAGAGCTCAGGCCTCCTCTGTGTCTGGGGAGAGCTGCTGTCTTCAACGTGAGTGTTGCTTCCTCACACGGCAACACTTGAATCAGCTCAAAGCCCTCCATCCTCCTGGTGTAGACTTTCTAGCTTCCACCACTGGCCTTCGGGCCCTCCTGGTGAAGCTCCTGGAGACAGACTTGCATGAGACCTTGTGGCGGACTCTAGGCTCCTAGCTGGACTCATGGGGCACATTGCCTTGGGCTTTAGGCCTTCAGCTGCACTTGTGCAGGACAATGCTGTGAGATCCAGGCCCTCGCTGGATTCTTGGGGTCTCTACTATGGGGACAATCTCTTGCTCTCCTCTGCACTTGACCTTTTGGAGTGAATATTATAAAACAATGCTGTAAGTCATGTGCCCTGTGTTAGTTCTAGTCTCTTGTAAACCCTGAGGGAAATATCTTAGGATCACTTCTCAGTAACCTTATGGTTTAGATTTCAGTTAG
The DNA here is from genome assembly GCA_004026965.1 of Petromus typicus. NCBI lineage: Eukaryota > Metazoa > Chordata > Mammalia > Rodentia > Petromuridae > Petromus > Petromus typicus. The sequence goes on from PVIR01008625.1 coordinate 44,892, forward strand.
AAGCCAAGCCGACAGGACTCTTGTGAGAGTTATGCCAGATGATCTGAGAGCGACTCACACATAGTCTTACATTGTTATCATCATTGACAGTACAGTGAGGATACAGAAGTTACTTTCACAACTTTATTCTGAAGATTAAAATTAAAAATAGGCAAAAATGTGAGCCACTTTGCAGATATCTAATAAATGTCAGCTGGCTCACTCCTTCCCTCAGAAAATGAACATTAATAAAAGTTATACTGAATCATTAAAAGTGATGTGATTAAACATCAGTTTTCAAATTAGTAATGTATCTGAACAAAGTATCCAGGATGCTAAATTCACTTCATTTCACTGAATAAACTTAGATTCATTTTGAAGATGATCATAGATGTGGAGCTGTCTGTACAGCAATGTGTGGTGTGGTGCAAAGTCAGGAACGTGCCTCGGAGGACACGAGTGTCCTCATGCAGCACCAGGCAGGACGTGGGACCTCTTGGTTCATTTGTGAAATGGGAGGCATCGTAACTGCTGTTCTTCTTATTACAGTGGGTGCTGATGAGCAGTAAGGTAAAAACACTTGTGAACTGTGAAGTGTGTCATTTAACCGTGAGATATCGCTGGGGAGCAATAAGTGGGTGTTATTTAAGTTATATGCAGGCGAGTTAGGAAATAAGCTCTTGTTATCCCTTTGAGATCAGAGTCCTTACGTAGTCCTTTGCAGTGAGAGGGAGTTGCATTAAGACATGAATCAGTGATTGAGTTGTTAAAGGATAATTTTCAGAATGTGACAACTCTGACTCTCATACAAAGATAAAATAACACCCAAGATTTTCATTTAATTCCTTAATTGATGAAGAAACAATGTGTCATAGAAATCCACATTTGTATAAAGTAACGGAAGGCTGGATGAGTCTACAAACAAATGCAGACACGGGTCTCTAGTCTGCAGTACAAAACGGAATTTTAAGAGTTCGGTTTTTCTTTTAGAGACAAGTAACTTCTCCAGACTTCACTCTGTGAAACAGAACCGACGCCCCTTCCCCTCTTCAGTCCCAGTGCTGTGACAGAGCAAGCAGAGAGTAGCCCGGAGGCTGGAGCCCAGGTCCCTCCACGGAAGGGGAGAGTGAGCTGAGGAAAGCTGGAAGGGGTGAAGCGGGCGCGGAGACCGCGTCCCCCCTCTGTGCCGTCTCCTCTGTCCCTTACTATAAACACGTGTGCTCACTTGGAAACAAGGACAGGGTGATTAGAAGCTAATGGATCCCTCCATCTCCTCAGATTGAGCTTTGAATAATCCTTTTCTCTTTTTTCTAAAATAAATACCTCCTTTGATTTGGTCAGCAGTGAACCTGAGCAGCTGATAACATATCTACAGAACAAATATCTACAAAATATCTACAGACATCTACAAAATAGCTATAGAACAAAAATCAGTTGCATTCTCCAGACACAATAGATTAGATTTGTAATGCAGCAAAAATGATTTGCATTAGCATCCAGTTTTATAACTTAAATAACATGGAGCATCTCAAAGACAATAAAAGAAAAAGATAATCTCGATGAGAGAGTTGATCAGCTATCCATAAATCTATCTATGTATCTATCATCTATCTATCCTTCCATCCATCATGTATCTATCCATCCACTTGTTTATCTACCTATCTATTTAAAAAGGGTTTTGGGGTTTATTTTACAGTTTCTTCTGACAGATCGAAGCAGCAGGTGCTTGAAGACAACTAATTATGAGATCACTGATGAGTACTTTCTGTCTGGAGGATAAGTTGGTTTGGGAATAAATTCTGTGACTAGACTCACAGAAGGAATTAAGTTTGTGAACCGAGTTACCACTCTATGTCCAAACACCAAGACACTTGAATGTGGGTTAGGAAGCCACGAAAAGTGAAGGAATAGCACACAGGGCCACCTGCTCGTTCTTCTCCCTGCAGTTACCACCCCAAGAAATGTGCCATTCCATCAGTTCGGAGTTACTCACCCACGGAAGTGTGCCGTGACAGCCAAGCCAGACAGCAGTCGGCACGCAGCGAGGCAGTTTCTGAAGAGTTTTTGCAGCAACTTGTAAACACAGTGAAGATTTCAATTAAAAATAAAAACAGTGAACAGGCCCATGAGCATTGTTCAGGGGCTGCAGTGCCACAGAGAGGGCGTCACAGATGCAAGATCCAGCTAGTCACGCTCTTCGAGAGCAAAATCATCCCTCCTGTGTGCCAAGCAGAGGTAAGCGAGAGACGGGAGGAGATGAGGGAGCCCATAGTTTGGACCTCTATGATCATCATGTCCTTGGTATCTGGCAGCTTCCCACTCACACAATGAAAGCCTTTTAAAAAGTGTGCGGAGTCATTCTGAAGATATCTGCATTAGATGAAAGTTGCTTGGAAGCCAATGGCCTCAGACAAAACATTTTAAAAGTATTTAACTGGACCACTTCCAATCATCTTCAAACAATTTTTCTAAGTTCTAATAAAGTACATAAATGGCCCTCCACTTAATAAAAATGTAAATCTCTGTAGCATATTTTAAATCCACTTAATAAGATTGGAAACATACCTTTACTGTTTCCAATGATTATAGTCTTTGGTTGATATTGTAGGGCATGTGGTCAATCATTAGCTCTGATCTAAAGCCCAATATTTGGTCAGGAATGTAATCTCCTGAATCATAAGAGTGTCTAGAAAGGGAACAGTGGGTATGCTTTGTATTAGCTGTGTTATTACAAGATTTCCCAGAATGCCCATTGCAATGAGTGGAGGGTCTAGACAAAGTCATCACTGATTATTTGAATTGGAAAATAAGTGGCTTTGGAAGTTGAAAAATGACTTTTGTGGGATTAGGAAACACCCATCAGATATTCTAACACTAAGTCTAGCACAAGCAGTTGACTGAAGACTTACTATCATTCATTAATTCAAGAAACACCTTTTGAGCAGAATTATGTTTCAGACACTGCATTCAGTCAGGGATACATAGCTGAAGAGTAGAGTCAGATGTTGCAGGAAGATTGAATCTCTTCAGAGGAGCAGACTGTCCATGGTATTAGCAAAGAGGGTCTATATTATAGAGACTCAGTCTGGAAAAATTACAGTCACTGGCTGACTATATCAGAAGACAGACAAGGACATAGAGAATGTGGCCAGGGTTTAACCTACTACCATCCAACATTTATTGTCTTTGATTTGGTGCTCCTTTGACATAGCTGGGAATGCTGTGACATCTATAAAGTTGTCCTGTTGGTTCTATTGGGTTCTCTTTTGGTGCACACCAACTAGACAGGAGACACTTCTCATGGGAGTGGACACATGCCATTTCTTACACTCAGCTGGCCAGCAATAGTCCCCAAATTTTTCCCGGTGAGATTGGAAAAGAGCATTAGTGGTCTGTGGCTCACTATTCTAACTATTATAGGAAGTAACCACTTCTCGTCTGTGGGATAGTGCTCAAGGTAAAGAGATTTCGTGAAGGTAGGGCTCTTCTTCACAAATCGTACACAGCAGTGACTGCCTCCACCATTACTGTGAAACAGTGTCATTTTGTGGAGTAAATCTGCTTCTGCACCTGGGCCATCCCGAGCAGACTGACCACAGAATGTCGCGTCGTCTAGCCTCAGGCTACCTTCAGATAAAATGAGAGCATCCCATCAAGCCCGTAAGGTGTTCAGAAGACTTATCTGAGGTAATTTGTGTGAAATTTAGTGATCTGATGGTTATTTAGCAAGTTTTAGCCCAGAATTCGTGATTCTGTGGAAATCAATATTAGCTAAAATTGAGTGTTCACAAAGCCCAGTGGATGGGAGATCTGGTGCCTCGAGGCCATCCTTTCTGGTGGTGTGTGGCATGCCTGTGAAGTCAGTAGTGTCTTGGGTCAGATGGAGTTCCTTGACACTGTAGTTTAACAGAAGTGTGTATGCGCATGCACACACACACGCTCACACACACATGCTCACACACGCTCTCACACACACAAGCTCACAGGCTCACTGTGGTAGGTTTTCATCACTCCAAGCAACTCACAGAGAAAAAGGTTTTATTTTGGCTCATTTTATTAGAGTCTTCAGTCCATGATGAGTTGACCTTGGGTCTCTAGTGGGGCTGTGTGGCAGAGCAAACCCTCTCCTTGTGGCCAGAAAGTGAAAGGGAGGAAGAGGAAGGTGACAGAGTCCCCTTGGAAGTCACAGCCTCTGGGACCCAAAGGGCCTCCCTAGGCCGCACCTCTGAAAGCTCCCAGCAGCACTGTGGATGAGACGAAGCCTTGAACACATAGAGCCGTTTAGGGTCCAAGCTGCAGCACGTCTGGTGGCCTGGCCCCCACGTATACTCACAGAGTCTCTGTGACCTCGTACCACAAGCCTCTTACTGATGTCTGCTTCTCGCGGGGCCCACGCCGGCTGTGGAGGGGTGACAGGGACTTAGAACAGTGGAGGCCATGTGCAGGAGGCCGGCAAACTGAGCCCTGTCGGGCCTTGTCCGGGCCCTGAGGCTGAGGGCTCTCTGAGGCCAGGAAGAACAGGAACAAAAGGAAAGATGAAAACGACTCCGAAAGACAAGCTAGATCTGAAAGCACCGGAGAGGGAGAAAGAGCAGTAAAATGAGCGCAAGAGGGCGGTCCCTGGATTCTTGGCCCTGGTTGACATTCCTTCAAATCCTTTTTAAAAACAAAAGAAAAAAGTAATTTTATTGGGCAAAAGCTACTGCTTTCAATTCTCCCATGGCAAGAAAGACAAAAGCAGGAAATGTATCCCTGGGCTTTGCCAAATCACAGAAAAGCACATAAGAAGGTTGTCTAATTCCCAAGCGGCATTATAGAAAACATCAGAATGAATGAAACCTAAGCCTGAACGCAAACATCTGTAGAAATTTTTTACTTAGGGATGAAAAAAGTGAGATTAAGACCTGCAGCATCTGAAAGAGGTTAATAAACATAGTCTTTGCCAGTTCTGTGGCTCAAAGGGCACTCCCACACAGGTCGTAGATCCGCCACAACGTCAACAGCCTGGGGAAAGTCGTGTTTACTCCGTGCTCAGCACGCACAGACTGTCCCCACCAGGGTTGCTTTTGCCTCCCCAGGTCCCTTTCATCCCTTTACTGCTACAGAAACCATGTTTCCTGCGAGAACGCATCCCACACGGTGCAGGTGTGGCCGTCATGTCACGCCTGCCCTTACTGAGGCCTCGCTGGCGGGAAGGGACACTCCCGTGACCCAGCTCGGCTATATTGCTCAGAAATGGGTACAGGGCCCAACAAGGGCCAGCTAGAACCTGCCCCTGTTTGACGCATGCGCTTTGAGAGGACTGGAGTTTTGTTCTCTGGGATCAGGAAAGCTCCAGCCAGAGACCCCGGGGAAGCATGGAACCCCCTTGGCACTGCAGCATGATTGCTGGGGACACAGGCAAAGCAGGGACACTCGGCCCTGACGACAGTCAGCTGCCCAGGATTACGGATTCGAAATGTCTAAGAAAACCCTGATGGGTAGTGTCAATCAAGGAGGTGCCGGAGGGGTGCAGGGCCCAGGCGGAGGGAGCCCTTGCCCACTGGCCTCCTGCGCCCCCTTCCTGCAGGAACAGGGACTGCACCTGCAGCCCCAAGAGGAGGACTCGGCAGCCTGGCGTCCCGCCTCGGAACTCGCGGCTCTGATGAGCAACGGCTAGTGCCAGGCGGGGATAATCAAGGGTTTCAGCACCACCGATTTTCTCTCCTCTTCCTCATTTTCAAACACAATTTATTAATGAAAGCTCTCTTCAAATAACTGCTTACTTACTTGAGGCCCAAGACAACGTGTCTGAATTCTCCCAGCGTTGTCTGTCTCTCCATGATAAATGTGGGTGAAATTCCTAGGACGCAGCTATACGTGTTAGAGCGAATGATGTGTGTTCCCTAAGCTTTAAAAAAGCCACTGACAAGGGGCCATTAAGGTTCCCTCAAATGAGGCATAACTGTGAGATGAGAGAGGGAGTGAGAGCGAAAGACAAGAGAGAGAGGAAGGCAAGGTCCAAAAGAAGACGCAGAGCTCAAGGACGCTGAGCCTGCGCGGTGGGGGCACAGGCGAAGGGCAAGGCGGAGGCCTGCAGGCGCCCGCTTCCTCTCCGAGCCCAGCCTCTGCGCGCTCCCGAAGGGGCGGCCGGCGTGCTCGCACTGCGGCGCCAGGGTCATCCGATCAGTCCCAGGTCAGTGTGGGGACAGGGAAGGGGAAAAAGAAAAAAAAGGAATCAAAGACAAAGCGAAGGAGGCATTCAAACTCATTCCTAAAAGTCAAGAGAAATAAAACAGAGCCAAGGCGGGTGGGAGGGAGAAAGGAGACTCTGTATTGTACAGTTTACAAAAATCTGTAATGAATAATTGAAATGTCTCCTAGGTTCTTCTTTGAATACTGTAATCATTCTTAGAAGAGCAAAAAAAGGGTAAATGGAACTGAACAGCAGACCCGGGCCAGATCTCCGCACCAGCCTGTGATGCCTGCGCGGTCATAGAAACTGCCAGGCTCCACTTTCCGCACCTGTGACTGGAAGATCATACTGCCCGCCTCAGGCTGCCGGGAGAAGTAAATGCCCACGTGGGTGAAATGTGCCCGGATAATGTGGGCATTTATCTGCCCAGCCCGTCATCATGCCCTAGCTCTCTTCGATAGTGGCGAGCTTACTAGCTTGATTCTAAGACCAGACTTTGATAGTAATGGACGCGTGCTGGGCAGGTACACTTCACACGGCAGCCACCGGGCGAGAAGAGCGCCCACTCCTGGAGAAAGGAAGACAGTGGCTGGGCCAGGTCCAGCCCGAGGAGACGCCCGTCCAGCAGGCTGGCGTCACCTTCTAGGAAAGGGCCTCGCTGGCCCAGAGTCGCCGCTGTCATGTTCTCATCAAGCGACTCACAGGCATCAGTGGAACTGCAGAGCGACAGCCATCCATGGGAAAGGCTTCACCCGAGACCACATGCTGGGCCCCGGGCCAAGCAGCAGCCCTCAGCCGCCCCGATCCCCGGGAACCAGCTGCCAGTGGCTTTAGGGCTCTGCTCCCCAGGTTTCTGGGAAAGCAGCTTAAGTTTTCAAAGACACTTTAACTGTACCGCTCCAAAGCTCCAGCAGGTTTGCCAAAACACTTCCAGGGCACCGCTGCGGTGCAGAAGGTGGCGTGAGAAGGGGGGGAGGGTTAGCCCTTCGCACACAGGTGTTTAAGATATGCCACTGCTACAAAGAAAGTGGGATGGGCAACGCTCTGTTAAAATAACTTGCTTTGCAGATTTCAAAAGTAATGCATATTTACTGTGGAAAACTAAGAAACTGCGTGTTGTGGTAATTAACACTGACACAACAACTTCAGACTCATGAATTCACAGCATTAAAAATTAGCTCTCACTCATGAATGATTGAACACAGATGTTTTCTAAGCATCGCTTTGGTGACTGCTCTTCCCTCAGGCAGAGACCCAGGATTCCTCCACCTGACTGTGCTACCACAGCTCATATCCTCAGCTAGACCTTACCAAGAGAAAAGAGAATTGCTCAAGATTTCCTAACACCGAGTAGGTAAGAGCAACACTTCCTATAATCTTCTGATTGACCAGAGTTAACCCCGCGGCCAACCTACCTGCACCAGGGCTGAATCATGCCACGCCTCGTGTGTCTAATGAGAAAATGACTCAGTACAGCTAACACATGGAGCTGCCTCTGCCCCGCGACCTACCAGTAGAAGGACACAGTGGGCTACCTACAACCTGGTCACCCCAAGAAACTTCACTGGGAATATATAGCTTGTGTATCTACAAAGTGGATGTATGGACACATTTCCTATCCAAGGTCCAGCCCACGGCTAATGATTTAGTGGGGGATAGCACTCGTTATGCTGTTTGATTAAAAAGTTCTACTGTTGTTTCCTCCAAGCCTTTTGTGGAACTCATCAGGGAACAAATAATTTTCCACAGGTGGATAGTTTTCTAAAGTGACTCATAAACTGTCCTAAGTTGAAAACTTGTTTTGTGCTTCATAGGAGTTGGAGGGCAGCTGGTCATCAGAGTTGGTAAAACGCCCTTCCCGGCCTGGGTGCTCGCTGAGTCACCCTGGTCTCCTGTGCCCCAGGAGAGGTAGCTGCCAGTCTTCACTGTCTCTGCTGTAGCTTTTTGTTCAGGTGTGAGTGATCAGCGCAGGAGGAGGAACTCTGGTGAGGGTCTGGCAGGATGGACTAAACAGTGGTGTGCATGTTTTACCAGTAGCCAAACTTCCTACCTGGGATCATCTTTCTCTTTACACGCCCACTACTCAAGCTATTTTTGAAAGCCCACATTCTTTGTGGAACCATGTCATCCCTTTTGTGAACACCGAGAATTATAAACTAAACTTTTACACATCCCTAGAGTCCCAGGGCAAAAAAGTAGTAGGTTGAGGCAGAGGACGTGAGACCCTGCCGGCGATGGATGTCCAGATGCGAGGGCCTCCACACCAGCTCCTACACCACAACCTGCATAAACCCAGGCAGTAGGGGTGAGCTTTTTCCCAGCAGAAAAGCTATTGTGGGCAAGATGAGCAGGTGCCTCTCAGAATGCCTGAAGCAGGCCATTTGTGGGGCAGTTTCCAGGGTGACACTGGAACCGGAAACGGATCTGTGACCAGCAGCAGAGCACGTGAAATTCTTTCATAGATGAACCAAAGCCACTGTTAGGTGAAGGGCAGGCCCGCGAGACGCTGGCCCTTCTGCCTTGTACGTGGAAAAGGCGAAAGGAGCCCTAACAAAGAGTTTATAGACAATGAACAAAGCGGCCAGATGCCTCACTGACACCTTAACTGAGACTCCAGAAAGCAAGCATTTGAGAGAAGAGAGCTGATTACGAAGGCAGGTTCAGGTGCAACGGAGAATAGCAGCATGCATCTGCTGCGTTTCTAATGCTACTTCATTTCACCTTCGCCACATGTCCGCCACGTGACCACTGTTTACCTACTCAAAATGAATTTACATACTTACATTTAAAGTATTTGTGCATAGTTCACAAACAATGTAGTATGTATACCTGGACTAAAAATAGCTTGGTGAATCAGTTTGGTCAGTTATACAGCCAAACAGCCACTTCCCTAGTCAAGATCTAGAAATTTCACCACCCCTAACATCTTGTTTTCCTGTCAAGTCAGAAATCTGCACGCAGAGGGAAGCCACCTTCTGGATTTCTGTGAGTGTCCACCATCTTTGTCCCTCATGCTAATGTGCTGATGCAGCCCTGATGCAGGACCACAGCCCAGTGACTAAACTAACATTGCTTTCCTTGTGACGTTGGAGGCCGCAGGTCCAAGACCACAGACTCCACTGGTGTGGCTTCTTCTGCAACCAGCTCTTCTCTTGGCTGCTAAGTGACCGCCCATCCCTGTGCCCTTGCACTGCTTGCCATTGTGTCCTGTGTCCTGATTCCCCTTTCTTTGTAAGAACATCAGTCATGCTGGGCTGAGGCCCACATCACTGGTCTCATTTTAACTACATTTTAAAGGCCCTGTCTCCAAATATAGTCTAAGGCACTAAGAATTAGGATGTAAACATAGGAATGGGGGGTCAGCATCATTCAGCCCATACCACCTGTCCTTGCACTTTCTATAAATCAAATCAGGAAGAGGATACTCTTGCATCTGGCTTCCTTCAGGCGGCACAGTTTCTGAGAAGGTCGTGTGCAGCAGCAGAGGTCTGGCTGCTACTTGCTGTCTGAGATACACCCTCGTGGTGGATTCAGACTCTTGTCAGTTTGGGTCTATTATTGCTGAATCTACTATGGATATTCAAGACATTGTGCACGTGTACTCATTTCTCTGGTATGAGTGTGTCGGGGTGAAATTGCCTGTCATGTAGCAGATGCAGAGAAAATTTTGGAAGAGCCCACCAGAAAGACCTGCACACGGCCCTACCCTTTCCACGCCCCGGCCAGAAGCTCTCCGGTACCGGACACTGGCTCGGTCCTCTTACAGCGAGTCGCTCTTTGCGGATTGTGAAATGGAATGTTGCCAATTTTTGTTGAATTTCTCTAAGTACTAATCACATTGGATACCTTCTCACATGTTCATCGGCTTTTCAAACATCTTTACAACGTGGACAGCCAAGACTGAGGGACTTTCTTTGCATCTGGCATCTTTATTTTTTGCTCTTTTCCCAAAAAATTGCAGGTTTTTGTCTCTATGCTGATTTATAGGACGTTTTCTCACTAAGATACCATTTCTTTTTAAAAATTTTATTAGTACCTTTTAATTACGCAGAGTAGTGGCCTTCATTTTGTCATATTCAAATGTGCACAGAATATACTCTGATCACTGTGGTTTGAGTACCAAAATTACTTGTCATATAAATGTATTGAGTACATCTTCTTTAACTTGTGACTTGCTTTCCTACTTAGTGGTATTTTCTAGTTAGAAGAAATTTTTAATTTTCTAAAGTCAAATTTATCATTTTTTCTTTTATAGTATTTTAAATGTCCTCAGAAATTTTTGCCTATCCTTAACCTTCAACATTTGTCTTTGAATTGAATTGTCTTATAGAAAATTCATAATTTTACATTTTTCTCTATGGTCTACGTCAGTTTCTGAGTGTAATATGGGATAACGTTTGTAGTTTCTTTTTTCCATTATTGATTCTAGTTCTACTGACAGACTTCCCTTTCTCCGCTGAATTGCCATCAAATACATTAGTAGGTCATGTGTGTTAAGGTCTATTTTTTTTTAGGATTTTTGAGACAGGGTCTCACTTGGTAGTTCAGGCTGGCCCTGAGCTCAGCCTCCAACTCACATCACAGCAATCCTCCTGCCTCTGCCTCCCAAGTGCTGGGATGACAGGCGTGAGCACCACACCCGGCACTGTGGTATGTGGTACTGGTTGCTGCTGGGCCTGAGTCTCCACACCCAGTATGGTATGTGGTTACCGGGATCAAACCCAGGCCCTTGCGCTTGCAAGACAGGCGCTGGAACCACTGAGCTAACTCCCTGGTCCCATGTTTAGGTCTATTTTTTAATCTCTTCTGTGTTTCATTGATCTATTTGTTAGTTCTTATGTCAGTATTACCCTGTCTTTGTAACTACATTTCTTTTAACCACATCTTAAAATCTGATAGCATATCTGTTCCATCTTTGATCTTTTTTTAGTAAAATATTATAAGAAGTCATAGCTTTTCCACATATATTTTAATATATT